>ML777848.1:203781-229380 GCA_009831015.1 Picea engelmannii | reverse complement strand
CATCACCCTCTCCTTATCCTTGTCTTCTTAATAAACTATCCTCCATCGCCTATATCTTCCAGTATCCGTCTCCCTTTTACTTGTCTATTTCACATTACTATATCGCCATCCCTCCTCGTAATTCCTCTTTATTCGTTTTTGTAATACATTTACTTTTCCCCTACTGGTTTTCCATCGCCTTGATCTCTCTTTATCCTAAATATACAGATATATTAATGGTAAATTAAATGATGGATAAGGATAAACTACAATGATGAATGCATGCTTATTAATAGAAAAATGAAAATATATATATATGTATATTTATATTATAAACAAATTATAAACAAATAAAGTTAAGCATGTGAAAATAAAAGGAAATTAAAAAAAAGAGCGCACATACTCTTTGAGTTTTTGAAAAGAAAAATAAAAATGAAATTATAAACAAAATAAACTAAAAAGAAAAATAAGAAAGTCAAAAAAAGGGGGGGAAAACCTAAGCAAAAGGAGAGTTAGGGTTTGAGACTGGATAAATGAAAGGGAGACGGGAAAAGAAGGGACTTTTTGCTGAGATTGGTATTGTTATGCTATGAGAAAAGAGACTGACTGATTGCTGGTAGAAGTTGGGAATTCTCAGTAGACTTGAGTGGTAGCTCAGCCTTGGAGGCAAGCTGAGGAGATAGTTACTCTCTGATTGTGTGTGGCCCCTTTGCGGTTCGAGGGGCTGAGGGGGAAGAAGAGTACCCCTAGCGTTTGGCTGGGAGGTATCGGTGGGTTCTTCGCAATCGGCAAGCCGGAGCTGGAGCGGCGGGAGCACAAGAAACATTGATGCAAGCATTAAGGACACAGGTATGTAAATCTCTGGGTTTTCTATCTTGCTATGCATATTTGTAGATTGTAGTTAATTGCCTTGTGCAACTTGTAGTTTTAATGGATATAGCGTGAATCATTTATGTGAACTGTATCTTAATGGATATTGGCATGACCATGAAACCCTACTGCTTCTACCCACCTTGCAAATAAAGTATTTACCACTGTTATAATAGCTGAGAAAAGTAATTTTTATATTATTGCTGGTGTTGATGTTTCGGGGGCGTTTGCTCCTTCTTCCAGTGGGTTTTGTTCCTGTACCATGGGCATATTTTTCTCTGTAAGTTTTCGTTTTATACAGTGGTTGATTTTCCCCAGTGGGTTTTTGTTTTCTTGTACCATGGGCACATTGTTCTCAGTGGGGTTTCATTTTTTTTTCTTACCTGGGGCGAATTGTTTTCAGCGGATTTCGTTGGGTGCCATGGGCTAATTTTTTTGGTAGTTGGGTTTTCGAATTTATTACAATGGGAGATGTATTTACAGTGTGGGTTTCGTTTGGGTTTCGTTTTTGGTGGGTTTCACCATTTTTTTACACTGTGGGCGTTTATAGAAGTCTGTAGGTTCTTCATTTTACCTTGGGCGATTTTTTTTTTTACGCAGTGGGCATGTTCTTGGTCCGTAGGTTCTTCATTTTACCTTGAGCACACGCTGAACCCTGTACGGTCCGAGAATCCCTGGCATGGCTCTTCTGAATTCCTTCTGGTGCAGCAATGTAGCATGCCTGCTCCCTGTGAGCGTGGCCAACACTGGGTTGAAGAATAAACCACGTTTTAGCAGCCCAATTTAACACAACGATAACCTAACCCTATCAATACTGGATAACTTAACAATGCATGGAAAAATAAAATAAAAAAACCAACGAAGGCAACCGCTGTTAATAATGTTTCTAGAAGCCTTCCTTTGCTAGAAAGTCACCTGTGAATCCTTCAACACGTGTTGAACCTGGGCCCCAGGGAGTTGTCCACGCTGATCCTGGCGATTGAGGTGCAGCTATTCATCGGTGTAACTCGGCCTTTGTTGTTGTTGTGGTTTAGGTTCTTTTTCCCTGCGTTGAATTTTTGATACAGAACTTACCCAAATTTGTATTTCGTTCCTTCCTGTACTTAAATGCAATACTAGTTCTTTTTAAAGGAATGGATCTGGTTAGGATAAAACAAACGGCCACCCTGTCTGGTTATTCATTTCCGCTTCCATCTCATTTTAAAAAGTCATGACCCTCCATTACCCTTTTCACAGTTTGTAATGCTAGCAGCGACCTTCATTGTTGCCCAGCTCATTGTTGTATTTTTTTTTATTTATCAGTTTGGAGAGTGCGACTATTGCACAGACCACGTGGAGTTCCCTCGTGGGCTCTCCTCCCCAGGACTCCCTGCGAATTCAATTTATGTTCCTCACTTACAGTTTTAAGTTGGCAATAATTGGGGTTGAACAGTCACTGGTAGTTAGAGTACAAAACGACTTATACACACTATTGTGATGACCGTAATGGGTTTTGGAATTTTTGTTTGCTGCCCACTACTCCCTCCTATGATTGCTGTGATATTATTCTTGATTCATTGTGCCGTTATACACTCTATCGTGATGGCCATGCAATAGAATCGATCCACTGACCAGTTTCATTGTCAGTTGGAGCGTCTTGTAAATGTGCTTATACAATATATAAATTCGAGACAATTTATTTCCTGGAAAAAGTGTACAAAACTACTTTATAACATGGCAACAAAAATAACGATCAGGTGTAGGTAAACGTTGGGATCCCGGTGGAATTAAAGGACCTGACTTCCATAAAAGAATTATGCGACTGCGAGTTAGGGCTTCATTCCCAATCAAAATCGATTAGAAAAACAATATTAATTTATTTCTGGATTGCAACCGGAAGTATTAATGAGTAACATTAGTTTAATTATTAAAACATAAATAGGTTATTATTTAGTCCAATTTTGGGTTGTATGATAAGAGATTCATTTTTATCAAAATTGATTGAAAAACCAATATCATTTTAACTCGGTATTGCAACCGGAATTTTTAAAGGGGCAACTTTATTTTATTTGTTGAAATGTACAGTTTCTTAATTAGTCAAATTTTGGTTATAGGTAAAAGCTTATTTTTATCAATTTGATTATGAAGTAAATAGGCTTAAATAATCCTGTTGTGAACATGTGACACCGACTCCTTAGGATAAGCCTGTAATGAATGTGGTACTTTCTTACTAACTCTTGGGAATAAATTGTACTGATATTCGGACAAAACCCTAATTACGAGTTTCTAGGGTTGCAGATTTATTGTTGGTTAAACGTTTTAAATTTTGTTGTCGGGCATATGATTTAGACAATTAGTTGCGTTGATATTTAATTTGTGCTTATTTATATAATGGAATATTTGTTTAATTTGCAATAGAATACTTGTGTAAATTGCAATAAAAATATTTGTTTACTTTGCGAGGTTAATGAAGAAGACGAATCGAATGATTATGAATTTTAATTATTGTCATTTTAACATTTTTATCTTTGTCCTTTTCAATAATGTCCTCCTTAATTATTTGACATTTTAATATGGTTGTCCTTACTTTTGCCATCCTTGAATAGGTGATGGTATTGTCCATTTGCAATAGGAAGCTACTTGTATACTTGTTGTTACTTATTATGATGACACCTTGTTCCCTTCAATATTGATATGCTAGAGGTGGCATTTTAATTATCTTTATATAGGGCTCCTTTTTAAATAATGCTATTTAAACCCTTTCATTTTACATATTGTAATTGTATAGCTTGTCAATGGTAAATATAATGGTTAATTTACTTGATTGCCATGGTAACACTTGTTAAATTACAATAATGATAATTGTTTTAATTTGCAATGTTATGATGTTGTTGACTTGAGTTATTAATGTTGTTAATTCGCAATGACTTATGTTTGTTAAGGGAAAGGATTGATAATGTTTAAATCGAACACTAATAATGAAGCTTGAACTGCAGCCCTAGAAATTGCTTAAGAGCATTGGTGATACTTGTTAATTTGCACTAGTATTATTTGTTATAATTTGCCATGTTAATGATGATGGATCAATCGCAATGTCAATAATTGTTTAATGGAAATGTTCGTGATGGTGTTTAACTTGCAAGGTTTTATTCGTTAAATTGAGGGTTAAGCTTAAGGTCAAAATTGCAGCGCAGTCTTGTTAGGGTATTCCAATATATGGTAATAAATTAGGAGTGGGTCGTTTTAGAGTCCTCTTGACTTGCGTCTCCCATAGAGGTCATGATTGTCCCTGATTTTATAGTCTGTTCATGTCGGGCGGGTTATAGACACCTTTTGTAGATTAGTATTTATGTCTGTGTGTAAATCCGGTGTAAGGAATCCAGTGTCGTATCAAGAGTCTCGGGCTGTTTAAAGGCACAGTTCCACTCTTGCGACACACTCTGAGCCGTATTAGTAGTCTCGGGCTGTTTAAAGGCACAGTTCCACTGCTGCGACTCTACTGTTGGATTCCTTCATTCTGTGACAGTATTGTACCTAACCCCTGGTGTCTCTTTTTTCTTACAGCTGCTAGTTGCACGCCTTATGTCCAGGGGCGTCTATTTCTTGTTGTCACTATGATATGTCGGGTCGTCTTGATTGGGTTCGTCTTACTTGTGTCTGGTTGGTTCGGGTGGTGACGTAGAGTCGAGGGGGTTGTTTCTCTACACGTGCGCACACACGGTTAAAATAAAAATAAAAAATTGCACCTGTTGTCATAGGAGTTGTCCTTAACATAAGAGGGTTGTTACACATGGTATCAGAGCCAGTTCGACCCGCGACTTGGGGTTTGCTACGGCTTCCGTTGACATGAGTTGGTTTTATTATACTGTTGTTGATCGAGTGGATTGTGTGCATGCAGGTAATCATGGTTAGAGGAAGTCACAGAGGTAGACGAAGGGGTGCTAGGGGAGGAGGCGAGACGCCTCCAGCAGCATCCATGCCTAAGGGGTCTAACCCCCAGGGAGGCGAGCAGGTTCTCAGGAAGGAACATATTTCAGTTGGTGATGTTGTTGGGATGATGAGATCCTTCCAGCGCATGTCTGAGGCTCTAATCAGTCGTTTGGACAGAGACGAGGCCAAGGGCGCCATCACCCCCTGAGGTTTTGCCGTGCGCACCGGCCGTCACAGGTAGCATTCACCGTGAACTCGAGAAGGTAAAATTTCCCGAGTTCTTTGGCGCCCCAGACGGCGCAGCTGCCGAGGCATGGTTGGAGAATATGGAGATGTGCTTCACACTTCGCGATTATAACTCCAACATGAAGGTCCGCATGGCGGTCTTTCAACTGAAGGGGAGCGCTCTTCTATGGTGGAAGATGCTCCTGCCGCAGCTTAACATGGCCGTGGAAGACGTGTCATGGGAACTATTCGAGGAATGGTTCCGAGAGAGCTACCTTTATGAGGAATTCATTGAGCGTCAACTCAACGAGTTCAACACGCTACGACAGGGAGGTTGTACGGTGCCCGAGTACGAGGAACGATTTATGGAGCTGCTCTGGTATGCTCTGCACCTTAACACAGAGAAGCTCAAAGTCAACAGGTTCGTGTTTGGCCTTAATGGCAGTCTACGTGCAAAGGTTAGGATCTTGATGCCTCAAACCTTGCACGACACTGTCCAGAAGGCCCTCATAGCATTTGAGGAGCTTATCAGCGGGGGTCAGACCAGGACTTCAGTGAGACCCGCAGGGCAGAGTTCATCAGGGGCGCCATGACATCAGACACTAGCGAGACATACGTCGGGACCTCATGGCCTCCAGAGGGGATCCACATTCACTACACCTCGATGACCGTCGCCTCAGCAGCGGACACCCTATCAAGGACCACAGCACCAGCAGTAGCGTCACCCGCAGCAGCAGCAGTTTAGGCCTGTTCAGCAGAACAAACCAGGGTTTCAGGCCGGTGGGCAGTCCTCTCTCACTTCGGGTACCAGGACTACTGGGCCGAAGAAGGGGTGTTGGACGTGTTGGGAGCCACACTACCAACGCGACTGTCCTGTGGAGAGGGCCAGGACGTCTGGATCAGCCGGACCCGCTACTGTGGGAGATTTGGGCAAGGCCCATCGGATTCATGCAGTGGTGAATAACCGCCAGGCAGAGCACCAGTCGACTGTGCTCGAGATGACAGGTACTATCGCTGACCAGACCCTTAGTATTTTGATAGACCCAGGAGCTACTGAGAGTTTCATTTCTGGTGCAGCGCTAAAAAGGATTAAGGTAAAGGAAGTCGAACAAGATGAGTTTAGCTTCGTGGAGATGGCTTCGGGAGCCAAACAGAAGGTTGGAGGAAAGGTTACGGGCTGTGCCCTTAACCTGGGAGAGTTTGTCACGAGAGTCAACTTGTACGTCACGATCTTAGGATCTTATGATGTCGTGATTGGTATGGATTGGTTGGAAACGCATGAGGCGATTCTCAACTGTAAGACGAAACGGTTGAGCTTGGTTGATGACGAAGGACAGAGACGTGTGATTGTAGGATGGAACTAGGGAGTTTCCCTGCGGTTCGTCTCTTCCTTACAGTTACGGAAGAGTATGCGCAAGGGGTGCAAACTTTATGAGATCCTCGCGCTAAATGAAAAGGGAGTAGCGGAAGGTCTAGAACACCTTCTGGTGGTGAAAGAATTTGTGGACGTATTTCCAGAGGTGTTGTCGGGGATGCTGCCGAAAAGGGAACTAGATTTTACCATAGACTTGAAACCGGGAACCGAACCGATAGCAAGAATGCCTTATCGGATGTCAACCCCGTAGTTGCAAGAGTTAAAGATGCAACTAAAGGAGTTGTTGGACCTAGGACTGATACGTCCTAGTGTGTCACCATGTGGTGCACCAGTTATTTTCATTCGAAAGAAGGACGGATCGTGGAGGCTTTGCATTGACTAACGTCAACTGAACAAGGCTACGATCAAGAATTAGTATCCCTTACCAAGAATTGACGATCTATTCGATCAAATGAAGGGTGCGACGGTGTTCTCCAAGATTGATTTGCGATCCGGATATCACCAGTTACGGATCAAGGAGGATGACATTCCTAAGACTGCCTTTAATACGATATTTGGACATTACGAGTTTACTGTTTTGCCTTTTGAACTGACAAACGCCCCAGGGGTATTCATGAGTTTGATGAACGGGGTGTTCCGCGAGTACTTGGAAAAGTTCATCCAAGTATTCATTGACGATATCTTGATCTACTCTCGGACGACGGAGGAGCATGATGAGCACTTGCACTTGGTACTACAATGTTTACGAGAACACAAATTGTATGGGAAGTTGTCCAAATGCTCTTTTTACCAATCGAGAATTCACTACTTAGGGCATGTCATCTCCGGCAAGGGTATCGCCATGGATCCATCCAAGGTTGAGGCTATTATGGAATGTCCTGCACCTACGAATGTTACACAAGTGCGTAGTTTTATGGGATTAGCAGGATACTATCGACGGTTTGTTGAGGGCTTTTCGAAGATAGCAAATCCGATCACGGAATTGTAGAAGAAAAACAAGAAGTTTGTTTGGATAGAGAAATGCGCGGAGGCATTTCGGAGGATTAAAGAGTTGTTAACAACCGCGCCGATACTAAAGGTCCCTGACATGGACGCAAACTTCTTGGTATGCACTGATGCATCCAAGGAGGGTTTAGGTGGAGTCTTGATGCAGGACAGACGAGTGATCGCTTACATTTCGAGGAAGCTGAGAAGGCATGAGGAGAACTACGCGACGCATGATTTGGAGTTATTAGCCATCGTATATGCCTTGAAGGTTTGGAGACACTACCTTATCGGATGAAAATTTGAATTAAAGACTGATCATTGTGGACTACAACACATTTTTACACAAAGCGACCTGAGCGCGCGACAATGGCGTTGGTCGGAATTGCTTAGCGAATACGATTTCGAGATTAATTACATAAAGGGAACAGTGAACCGAGTGGCAGATGCCTTGAGTCGAAGGCCACACATCTTTTTGGTGTTACCTCTTCAAACAAATCTACGTGAGAAGATTCTCACCTTACAGCGTGATGATGACTGGTACACAGAAGTCAATGATTTTATCAGCCAAAACAAAATGATGGTACCACGTTATGAGGGATATTCACTTGATAGCGATGGTTTATTGAGGTTTAGAAGTCGGATTTACGTACCGCCAAACGACGAGTTGAGGAGGTTGATCTTAAGCAAGGCTCATAGAGCAGTTTACATGGCTCACGCGAGAGTTACGAAGATGAGGGCAAACCTCAAACCATTATTCTTTTGGAAAGGAATGAAGGCCGACATAGTTAACTTTGTGGCTAGATGTCTAGAGTATTAGCAGGTAAAGGATGAACATAGACACCCGGCAGGATTACTTCAACCACATGCCATTCCGGAATCAAAATGGGAAGTTATATCGATGGATTTTATTGTTGGATTGCCACTGACGGCAAGGAGACACGACTTGATTTTTGTAGTAGTAGACACGCTGACGAAGAGTGATCACTTCATTCCTGTGCATACGACGTATCAGGCACCTGACATAGCATGGTGTGCCTAAAAAGATTATATCTGATCGCGGATCGGTGTTTACTGGACGATTTTGGACAAGTTTCCAAGAGGCCTTGGGAACCCAGCTTAACTTTAGTACTACATATCACCCAGAGACAGATGGACAGACAGAACGTACGAACCAAACCTTGGAAGACATGTTGCGCATGTACGTTATGGACCAACAAAAGCGTTGGGAGGAATTCTTGCCTCTAGTAGAGTTCGCGTACAACAACAATTATCAAAGAACCATAAAGATGGCGCCATTTGAGTTTCTTTATGAGAGACCGTGTCGGACGCCCTTGAGTTGGGATCGACTTGAGGATAGGGTCCTAGTGGGACCAGAAGCGATCCAAGAAATGGAAGAGCAGATGAAATCCATAAGACAAAGGATTAAATAAGCGCAAGATCGACAGAAGAGTTATGTCGATGTGCACCGAGTCGACCGTAGCTACGAGGTCGGCGATCGAGTCTTCTTGCAGGTTAAACCACATAAGAGTTCGATCAAGTTTGGAAAGGGAGCTAAAATCTCTCCTAGGTTTGTGGGACCCTTCGAGATTGTGGAGAGAAAGGGGCCCGTGGCCTATCGACTAGCCTTGCCTGATTCTTTGAGGCATATGCACGATGTTTTTCATATATCTGTTTTGAGACATTATATTAGTGATCCTACACATGTGATTGAACTGAGTTCCTGGAAGGTATCGGACGAGGGAGCGCTCATGGCTGAGCCGGTCCACATATTAGATCATCGCGTTTGACAGTTACGACATCGAACGGTAGATCAGGTCAAGGTCCAGTGGGACAGTTATAGTCCACACTCGGTGACCTGGGAGGATGCTGATGACATGCGTCAGCAATTTCCATTTTTGTTTGATAGATAGACTTATGATACTGTGATACTTTATTTTTGCATGTATACTGAGAAACTTTGGGACGAAGTTTAGACCAAGAGGGGGTGTATGTAACATCCCGCTCTGGCGCACTGAGAACACTTATTATTTGAGGACACTTTCTCGCAAGTGATATGGACCCCTTTTTGATGTTAGACCTATTATATTTGATTATGATGTGATTGACAGATGACATGATGTGTTACTCTTTGATGTAGACGGGTGCTATTGACTCAGTTTTATTGAGTGTGCAAGGTTTTGACCTTGAGGATGCAGAGGCATCGGTAGAACCCCCTTGGACTCCGGACTGAGTCAGGGAGTGTGATTTTGGGTTGATATGTTTATTATGATGTTTCATTTGATTTGATGATTTGATGTTGACATTTCTGACATTATTAATGGTTATGCAGGCTGACGATATTTTTCCGACTTGACTCACATATGGAGTAAAGGGGCCACACACGATTGCATAGAGGTTGAGGGAGAGGGGTGGACAGCAGCCCTGCCACCACCTGCTAGCACTCTCGTCGTGGCTCAAACTGTAGGTTAACGATTACCTAGTTCGATAGGACCCACGATGCTATGAGGGCCGACTGTGATAGTCGCTCACGATGATTCTAAGGGGCGCGCAATAAGGCGGGGGCCTTATTCCTTAGAGCCCTTAGTCTCCTACTAGTTCACCTGGCGGAGTATTCACTCCAGGGGTTATAGATGTCTACCAATCAGTTCAGTTGGCGAGTGGCACCCTTGGAGCACGTGGTGCATCCTGAAGGGCACGTCGAACAAAAGAAACTCAGTTGGTGAGTGGCACCCTTGGAGCACGCGGTGCATCCTGAAGGGCACGTCGCCAAAAGAAATTCTAGAGGCGAGTGGCACCCTTGGCGCACGTAGTGTGACCTAAAGGGCACGTCGCGATAAAGGTGGTTGAAGGAGTCAGCCTAATTAGCCCGAAGTCATCAACACCTGAATAAAACCTTAAGCATTACCCTTAACCAATCGTCGCCTAGCTCAGAATCTAAACCCTAAGCCTAAGACCTTCTAGATACTGGGGGGGGGATTTTAGTGTGGCCTTAGCAAATGAAAATTCAAAAAAAAAAGAAAACAAAAACTTAGACCATCACCCTCTCCTTATCCTTGTCTTCTTAATAAACTATCCTCCATCGCCTAGATCTTCCAGTATCCGTCTCCCTTTTACTTGTCTAGTTCACATTACTATATCACCATCCCTCCTCGTAATTCCTCTTTATTCGTTTTTGTAATACATTTACTTTTCCCCTACTGGTTTTCCATCGCCTTGATCTCTCTTTATCCTAAATATACAGATATATTAATGGTAAATTAAATGATGGATAAAAATAAACTACAATGATGAATGCATGCTTATTAATAGAAAAATGAAAAAATATATATATATATGTATATTTATATTATAAACAAATTATAAACAAATAAAGTTAAGCATGTGAAAATAAAAGGAAATTAAAAAAAAGAGCGCACATACTCTTTGATTTTTTGAAAAGAAAAATAAAAATGAAATTATAAACAAAATAAACTAAAAAGAAAAATAAGAAAGTCAAAAAAGGGGGGGGGAACCTAAGCAAAAGGAGAGTTAGGGTTTGAGACTGGATAAATGAAAGGGAGAGGGGAAAAGAAAGGAATTTTTGTTGAGATTGGTATTGTTATTCTATGAGAATAGAGACTGACTGATTTCTAGTAGGAGTTGGGAATTCTCAGCAGACTTGAGTGGTAGCTCAGCCTTGGAGGCGAGCTGAGGAGCTAGTTACTCTCTGATTATGTGTGGCCCCTTTGCGGCTCAGGGGGCTGAGGGGGAAGAAGAGTACCCCTAGCATTTGGCTGGGAGGTACCGGTGGGTTCTTCGCGGTCGGCAAGCCGGAGCTGGAGTGGCGGGAGCACAAGAAACATTGCTGCAAGCGTTAAGGACACAGGTATGTAAATCTCTGGGTTTTCTATCTTGCTATGCATATTTGTAGATTGTAGTTAATGGCCTTGTGCAACTTGTAGTTTTAATGGATATAGCATGAATCGTTTATGTGAACTGTAGCTTAATGGATATTGGCGTGACCATGAAACCCTACTTCTTCTACCCACCTTGTAAATAAAGTATTTACCACTGTTATAATAGCTGAGAAAAGTAATTTTTATATTATTGTTGGTGTTGATGTTTCGGGGGCGTTTTCTCCTTCTTCCAGTGGGTTTTGTTCCTATACCATGGGAATATTTTTCTCTGTAAGGTTTCGTTTTATACAATGGGTGATTTTCCCCAGTGGGTTTTCGTTTTCTTATACCATGGGCACATTGTTCTCAGTGGGGTTTCGTTCTTTTTTCTTACTTGGGGTGAATTGTTTTCAGCGGATTTCGTTGGGTGCCATGGGATAATTTTTTTGGTAGTTGGGTTTTCGAATTTATTACAATGGGAGATGTATTTACAATGTGGGTTTCGTTTGGGTTTCATTTTTGGTGGGTTTCACCACTTTTTTACACTCTGGGCGTTTATAGAAGTCCGTAGGTTCTTCATTTTACCTTGGGCGCACGCTGATCCCTGTACGGTCTGAGAATCCCTGGCATGGCTCTTCTGAATTCCTTCTGGTGCAGCAACGTAGTGTGCCTGCTCCCTGTGAGCGTGGCCAGCGCTGGGTTGAAGAAGAAACCACATTTTAGCCGCCCAATTTAATACAACGATAACCTAACCCTATCAATACTGGATAACTTAACAATGCATGGAAAAATAAATAAAAAAAACCAACGAAGGCAACCGTTGTTAATAATGTTTCTAGAAGCCTTCCTTTGCTAGAATGTCGCATGTGAATCCTTCAACACGCGTTGAACCTGGGCCCCAGGGAGTTGTCCACACTGATCCTGGCGATTGAGGTGCAACTATTCATCGGTGTAACTCGGCTTTTGTTGTTTTTGTGGTTTAGGTTCTTTTTCCCTGCGTTGAATTTTTGATACAGAACTTACCCAAATTTTTATTTCGTTCCTTCCTGTACTTGAATGCAATACTAGTTCTTTTTAATGGAATGGATTTGGTCAGGATAAAACAAACGGCCGCCCTGTCTGGTTATTCATTGCCGCTTCTAGCTCATTTTAAAAAGTCACGACCCTCCATTACCCTTTTCACAGTTTGTAATGCTGGCAGCGACCTTCATTACTGCCCAGCTCATTGTTGTATTTTTTTTTATTTATCAGTTTGGGGAGTGCGACTATTGCACAGACCACGTGGAGTGCCCTCGTGGGATCTCCTCCCCAGGACTCCCTGCAAATTCAATTTATGTTCCTCACTTACAGTTTTAAGTTGGCAATAATTGGGGTTGAACAGTCGTTGGTAGTTAGAGTACAAAACGACTTATACACACTATTGTGATGACCGTAATGGGTTTTGGAATGTTTGTTTGCTGCCCACTACTCCCTCCTGTGATTGCTGTGAGATTTTTCTTGATTCATTGTGCCGTTATACACTCTATCGTGATGGCCATGCAATAGAATCGATCCACTGACCGATTTCATTGTCAGTTGGAGCATCTTGTAAATGTGCTTATACAATATATAAATTCGACATAGTTTATTTCTTGGAAAAAGTGTACAAAACTACTTTATAACATGGCAACAGAAATAACGATCAGGTGTAGGTAAATGTTGGGATCCCGGTGGAATTAAAGGACCTGACTGTCATAAAAGAATTATGCGACTGCCAGTTACGGCTTCATTCCCAATCAAAATCGATTAGAAAAACAATATTAATTTATATATGGATTGCAACCGGAAGTATTAATGAGTAACATTAGTTTAATTATTAAAACATGAATAGGTTATTATTTAGTCCAATTTTGGGTTGTATGATAAGAGATTCATTTTTATCAAAATTGATTGGAAACCCAATATCATTTTAACTCGGTATTGCAACCGGAATTTTTAAAGGGGCAACTTTATTTTATTTGTTGAAATGTACAGTTTCTTAATTAGTCAAATTTTGGTTATAGGTAAAAGCTTATTTTTATCAATTTGATTATGAAGTAAACAGGCTTAAATAATCCTGTTGTGAACGTGTGACACCGACTCCTCAGGATAAGCCTGTAATGAATGTGGTACTTTCTTATTAACTCTTGGGAATAAATTGTACTGATATTCAGACAAAACCCTAATTACGAGTTTCTAGGGTTGTAGATTTATTGTTGGTTAAACGTTTTAACTTTTGTTGTCGGGCATATGATTTAGACAATTAGTTGCGTTGATATTTAATTTGTGCTTATTTATATAATGGAATATTTGCTTAATTTGCAATAGAATACTTGTGTAAATTGCAATAAAATTATTTGTTTACTTTGTGAGGTTAATGAAGAAGACGAATCAAATGATTATGAATTTTAATTATTGTCATTTTAACATTTTTATCTTTGTCCTTTTCAATAATGTCCTCCTTAATTATTTGACATTTTAATATGGTTGTCCTTACTTTTTCCATCCTTGAATAGGTGATGGTATTGTCCATTTGCAATAGGAAGCTACTTGTATACTTGTTGTTACTTATTATGATGACACCTTGTTCCCTTAAATATTGATATGCTAGAGGTGGCATTTTAATTATCTTTATATAGGGCTCCTTTTTAAATAATGCTATTTAAACCCTTTCATTTTACATATTGTAATTGTATAGCTTGTCAATGGTAAATATAATGGTTAATTTACTTGATTTCCATGGTAACACTTGTTAAATTACAATAATGATAATTGTTTTAATTTGTAATGTTATGATGTTTTTGACTTGAGTTATTAATGTTGTTAATTTGCAATGACTTATGTTTGTTAAGGGCAAGGATTGATAATGTTTAAATCGAACGCTAATGATGAAGTTTGAACTGCAACCCTAGAAATTGCTTAAGAGCATTGGTGATACTTGTTAATTTGCACTAGTATTATTTGTTATAATTTTCCATGTTAACGATGATGGATGAATCGCAATGTCAATAATTGTTTAATGGAAATGTTCGTGATGGTGTTTAACTTGCAAGGTTTTATTCGTTAAATTGAAGGCTAAGCTTAAGGTCAAAATTGCAGCGCAGTCTTGTTAGGGTATTCCAATATATGGTAATAAATTAGGAGTGGGTCATTTTAGAGTCCTCCTGACTTGCATCTCCCGTAGAGGTCATGATTGTCCCTGATTTTATAGTACTTGGTGGTATGGTTTGGTGTAGTCTATTCGTGTCAGGTGGGTTATAGACACCTTTTGTAGATTAGTATTTATGTCTGTGTGTAAATCCGGTGTAAGGAATCCAGTGCCATATCAAGAGTCTCGGGTTGTTTAAAGGCACAGTTCCACTCTTGCTACACACTCTGAGCTGTATTAGTAGTCTCGGGCTGTTTAAAGGCACAGTTCCACTGCTGCGACTCTACTGTTGGATTCCTTCATTCTGCGACAGTATTGTACCTAACCCCTGATGTCTCTTTTTGCTTACAGCTGCTAGTTGCACACCTTATGTCCAGGGGCGTCTATTTCTTGTTGTCATTATGATATGTCGGGTCGTCTTGATTGGGTTCGTCTTACTTGTGTCTGGTTGGTTCGGGTGGTGACGTAGAGTCGAGGGGGTTGTTTCTCTACACGCGCGCACACACGGTTAAAAAAAAAAAAAATTGCACCTATTGTCAAAGTAGTTGTCCTTAACATAGGAGGGTTGTTACAATTACTGTACTTCTTGTCATAATTAAAGCATAAACCTTTTTCTTTTATTTCCTCAAACTGTTGAGGTGTCAACCTTGTAGTTTGAGGTGTTTTAGTAGAAGGAACATTATTCTCTCGATAGATGTTATGAGTGATCCTTCTAGTAGCCATAGCCATATTTTTACTTTCAACATTTCTCGCCACCGTGAATGCATTCTCCAATGATTTGGGATCCCAAGTGCATACCTCATGATGAATGTTATCCTTTAAAGTTCATATGAATACATCAATCAGGTTATGATCTAGAATGTATGTTACCTTTATATTCAATATTTGGAAGTTCTCATTGTGCTCCACAAATGAACCCTTTTTCTTGAGATTTATAAATTGGCTACAGATGGCATTGCACCTTTTATCCTCATAGTGTGTTATCATTTATTCCGTGAAAATTGTCCAAGTGACAAGTGATTTGCAAGAACAAATCTATTGATACCACACAAATTGATTGGGTTCTAAATATAAAGAATCAATTTGTACAATTTGTGTGTGTGGCACATCATGTAGATCAAATAACTGCTCCATCTGAAGTATCCATGTGATTGTATCCTTTCCATCAAAATTCACCATATCAATCTTAGGAAAGTGGTTGGTCTTCAACCCAAAGTTTGAGTTTCTCCAATATTGATTCATCTTCCTTGTGTCCTCATCATGAATTTCATGGGATACATTTTCACTTTCAAGTGGACTCTCTATTAGAAAAAATTTCAATCCTTCCATGATATCCCTTTTTAAACCATCCATATTAGTATCCATTATTGCCTCCAACTTAGCTTCAGTTGAATCCATCATCCTTTGTAGTTCATATTTTGTTACTGTCTTCTTTTGTAAATCATTTATGTCCCTGTGCATTTCTTCACCTTCATCAAGAGTTAAACTAGGACTGTCTGAAGGATTATTTGGTGTAGAAGTTCCATTTTTAGATGGCATATTTTCCAATTATCACTTTTAAACCTTGATTTCGAGGTGGTTCTGCTAGACGATCTTTATTTTGTTGTATATCCAAAATTTTGGCCCTTGTGAGTCTGATTTTATTTTTTGTAGTTCTTTGATACGTCTTCTCTACAATTCCCTAGTCCTGGTCAAAATTGGATGTACAAAGTGGAAGTTATGATAACATCCCCACACCTTGCTGATATTTGGCCCTTCCAAGGGGGCATACTTGTAAAGTGTTCCAAGAGAACAATATATATATATTTGATTCTGAAACTTTCACTAGAAATACTACAGACTATCCAGTATCCAATGCATATGGTCTCACTTAATTTGGATACTGAAGAATATATCACTATTTTACCTAGAACACTTGTTTGAGACTAGTTAATATGGCTACTCAGCTACCCTAACTTACATAGGGTGTATATACAAAATTAGGAAGATCCAGAAGCATAAATTTTTAGGAAAGATACCTTGATAATTTGTCTCAATATGATCCAAGTTTCAAGATCCGATACATCACAAAAAAAATATTATAGCGAAAAATTTGTGATGGATAAATTCATGATGATTCCAGAACCCTATATTACACAGGATATATGTCAAAAAGTGTAAGGATTGAGGAGATGAAATTTGAAACCCAAGTAGATCCATCCATATAATAAATATCCTCCAAGGATTTCCTTTTGAAACGTTGTAGAAAAAAGGTTATGGAGAAAATTCCATGGTGCCCTAGATGCAGTAGCGAAACGCTAAGACCTTGAGCTATGATAACAATGTTAATAACCAAATATCAAAATAGCATAAAAACCTCATAATAACTACTAAACACCTTGAAAAATATATCATTTCAGATAATAAGCCTCTTCTAGGGGGAAACCTCCTTATACACCACATAAATTTACAAATAAAAGATGATTCCAAATGAAAATTTCTCCATGGTATATATAAATGAGACTAGGAGGTACAATTACAACTAATGGACCCAAGCCAACATAAATTAAATAAAAATACGAATTTAATATTCCCCAATTAAGGGGTAATATACCAATATTTAGGGCTTACTACACATAGGAACATAGAGTGACGAAAAAGTATTTTAAAAAAATGTTTTAACTCAACTTTACAATGGGTTGTTGGAACTGAAGGAACATCATGCATCAACGTGAATATCATCATATGGAAATGATTACCAAAACAAATATGAAAGGGAAGGAAAACATGAATAAATGGGAATGGATTTGAAGCAATTGAGGAACAATGATAACATGTTGAACATAATGGAGAGAGTGAGAGTGATTCCAATGACTAGGAATTTGAGAGCCATCTTCTAACATGGAGAGAGTGAGAGCCATGTTCTAACATGTAAAATAAATTTGAAAACTCTTTCACTTGCAAGTAATCCAATTAACATTCTACATTTTGATAAACATATTTATACACTCAAATGACTAGATAAACATTAGAATTAGTTAGACATAGCAATATAATACTATGCAAACCCAATTTATAGATGGTTCTTTGTACATCCTCGAGACGTAATGAGTTATTGTAATAAGAAATTGTAATTAGATAAAATATTTAGAGGGGCACCTGCTCGACAAGAACTTTGACTATTTGGTTTTTTACCTCCTTGCTGGAAAAGGATAAGGAATCTTTGTATTTGAAGAGGAAGTGCATGCCCCATGCAAAATTGAAAACAATATTTTTGCAACACAGCGACACATTGTCATGCTTCAGAAATTCCCGATTCAATTCATTGAAAGAAAGATCCAGCATTCAATTCATATGATTTAAAGGATCTTCATGGCTCATGAAAAAAACAAGGGAACAAAGTAAGATAATGAAATATTAAAAAATACTTGTTATGTTAAAGATGTGGTGCTCGTCAAACATCATGGCTACAAGGGGTAGGATCAAGGAGGTACCTTGCCCAAGAAAACAAACAACTATGGGATTCTAGCCATAGTTTACACCTATCACTCCAGTAGATGATTCCGATGCCACCCTATTCACGTTAAGTTCTTATCACATGTGGGAAGGTTGGAGGGTTATCATGGTTAGACATACATCGAGACTAACCTCATTCCATCCTTTCTTCAACATGATGGCTATGAGGGTTACACGGTCTCGAGGTTCAAATATGATAGCAATGATGGAGGTGGGAAACATTCTTCATCCATGTAGAATCCTTTGCTGTAAAATGATGAGGAGGAACCCATCATCGACAATAAACTCCCCCCTCATGACACAGTAGTTAATGGAAGTTGCTTGGGGAAACCCTCAAGGTTCCATTCTAATTGTAAATGTGCAAAATTGGCTCTACGAGGGCAATTTCTTAGGTATTTTTTTCCTTGGTTATGTGATTTTCTCTCCCACTTCTCTTACCTCTATTTCCAGTTTACTTCTCCCTATTGTTTTCTTGGAAATGGCCCAGAGAGGAAGGAAGCCTTCTCGTATTCACTCTACTTATCCCTCTCATGCAACGAAAGTTTCCATTGATGTGGCTCAATTCTACGAGGACTATGTCCAAGAGGTAGATAAAGGAAGGATGAACGATCTTGAAGAAAAATTTCGTCAAATCATAGAATTCGATTTAGATGATGAAGTGGAGGCTCGGGTTGGAAGATTCATATCAGATTAGGGGTGCAACCGAACCCGCGATTCAATGTTTTACAAAACCCTCTAGCTATATTGGCACACCAAAACCATGGTGTCCATCAGTATGCTCCCCAAGGAGAAACATTTTCATTAGTTGAAGAATAGGAAGGAATATTTGGAAGTCATGAATAATTGAAGTAGTCACCTTTCATTCCAAACGTTAAGGGGGTAACTTTGTCCCTCCTGCAAGGAGCTATGTTGTTGTCGAGATCTTAAATGTTGTTGTTGGTCGAGAGACCGTGGACCTCACCAACTCTGAGGTTCAACATGATTAGTGGCATATTATTATTTATTTTTTCTTACTGATTAGTATGCTACATAAGCTTTTTGAGATTGTTTTATGTGTAGTCAAACTAAAACTGGATAAATATGTCAATTTCAGACTGGTTAAAACCTAGTTTCTCCTCAGGGGAAGGATTTATTTTTTGGTTTTTGAGAAATGGAGCCATAGGGACTATCATGGTATCTGTGGGAATGGAACTGCAAAACCTCTCATATATGTTTATATGTAATTTATGTACATAATAATATAGATGATTACAAAAAAAATGGAATCGAAACTCTGAAATGGTATAAATATTGAGGTGAAAGATTTTCTTTGATGAAACACATGAAACTATGAATGTTTATATGTAATCTAAATATTTATAGCTAGATCTTAGTTCTTTTTGTATGACTAAAACTTGTAGATTGTTAATTTAGTTGGTTTTTGTGAAAGGAAGTGCTACAAATTATAATTCCAACTTTGAAACTCTCACATTTCTATTTTTTACAATGCACTTTGTCACAAAAAATAGAAGGTAATGTTATACAAAGGGTGAATGACTCAATGTGTAGTTTGTGAAATGGTAAGTTGGTTTAAGGACATTGTCATTTACTAAGACAAAAATTTCTTTCATGAGTGGACATGGGTAGTTGAGGGGTGCAACATGGTGTCTAGACATTACTAATTAATTTAAATGCTTGAATTTAGTAGCCATGGTTATAACTTATAGTAGAAGTTTATTCCAAAAGAATTAAACATGTAATTAACTCTAATTAATGGATTGGATTTGAACAAGATAAATTGAATGTTGAGTTGACACAATCAGGTCAACATAAAGGAAATGTTTCAAAATTGAATCAGAGGATTGTAAAAGTAAGATAATGGATTTTAATTGATTTAAGATTTCATCGTTTCTATCTAGTAGTTCATTTGATTTTGGATTTTAAAATTGTGTAAAGGATATTATGCTTTGGAGACATTTTGAGCATACTTTTTTCTCATCTTTAGGGAAAAAGAAAGAGAATGAGATATATGTATGGTGACCTACTGAGTAGACATTTTATAAATACCGGTAAGTGTGCTAAGATTCAATTTATTAAAATAGTCGGCTAAGGGATCAATGTTGGAAATAGTAATTACAAGTCGGTGAGCTCACGTCTCTGTCAATTTGTTAGTAAATCGAATTTGTCATACAATCATTTTTTTAGTAAGTAGATTTGTCAGTCAGTCTATCTATTTCTCAGACTATAAGCATAGTTCATCAATTTATATTTTATTCTACGCAATCTTAGTTTAACTCAGTTGGCAAGAACGGGAGTAAATTAATGGAGTCATTCTTTATCTTTCTACAATTTAGTTAAGTAGTTGAGAGTGAGTCGAATTAATGGTCGTATTTAATGTTAGATTTGATTAGCTTCTCAAATAAGTCTCAGTCACAATAAATATATATCTGAATCTGAAAGTGTTCGATGACACATGTAGAGAGGTGGAAAGAACATAGTTGTGAAGGATAACTAGCAACAATGCAAGAGTCAAAGAAATTTGAGCACAATCTTTGTGTCTAAGAATAGTTGTTGGAGCTGAAGCTTATTACAGTATTATACTCTGTAATCATGTGCATCGTATTGAAGTTAATATATATCAAGTAGTTTTTGTATTCATAATTTCATGTGTACTTATGAGCTTCTTATGTGTTTATAAATTCATATGTTAAATATTAGCACTGTGTGAATAAATTGTTACATTAAGTGTTTTACTAATGGTGCGCAGTAAGTCGTACAGCATGTGCACTCCATGGTAAGTCATGAGTGTTCAGTGACAAAGTTTTATAGTGTGCAGTATTTGAGATGGAACTATGAAAAATGGTATGCGTGCTTCAAATCAAATATCTGGTACTAGAGAATTTTGATCACAAATTTGTCAGAGCAACATATCTCTTGTTAAGTAAAATATGGCTTCTACTTCAAATATGCAACCTTCCACTTTTACAGGAAATAATTATGATTTGTGTTCATTCACCATGAAGGCATTGTTTTGAGGTCAAGATGTATGGGAGATAGTCAAGAATGACTATGTAGAACCAGTACATTGGACAACATACAATGCACTCACACAAGTTGAAAAGGATGTCTTAAAAGATCAAATGAAGAAGGATTGAAAGGCGATGTTTTACATACATCAAGCCATGCATGAGAGCATACTCCCAATATTTTCATCATAAAATCAAGCCAAGGAAGCATGGGACATATTACAAACCTCTTATCAAGGTATTGACAAAGTCAATACTTCTAAACTACAAATCATTAGTAGAGATTTTGAAACTCTGTCAATGAAATATATAGATACAGTAGATTCCTTTTATACCCATGTTATTGGCCCGATAAATCATATTAAGTCTAATGGTGAAACCATAGAAGACATAAAATTTGTTGAGAAAGTACTTAGGAGTCTTCCTCCTAAGTTTGATACCTTAGTTGTGACTTTGGAAGAGAGTAAAGACTTGAGTCATTCTAGTCTATATGAACTGCAAGATTCCATTATTAATCATGAACACAGATTGAATAGGTCAAGTATGTCATTAGAGAGATAACTCTAGAGGTAGAGGAAGAAGTTTTGTCAGAGGTGGATGCAATAGCATTCCTAGAAACACTGGTGGAAGAGGTCAAAAACTAAATACCAGTCAGCCAAGTGGTTAGAGAATGGATAAATAAAGTATTTAGTGTTGTTACTATAAGAAGTATGGATATTATGCATATGAATGCAGGAAGAGACAATATAATAAAAAAAATACATGTCAAGATCAATCAAACAGTGAAAATAACCAAACTAACCCTATGTTTATAGTGTGTGATGAAGAAATTCCCATAGTCTCACATGTTGAATGAAATATTTATCAAGAAAGTCCATGTGACATTTGGTATTTTGATTCAAGATGCAGTAATCAGATGACAAGAAACATATAATTTTTTTCTACTTTGGAAGAGTCAATCCCAACAAAGGATACACTTGGAACATATATCCAATTCGTTGTCTTAGGAAAAGGCAGTATAAACAACTTAACTAAGAGAGGAGAGCATACAATTATTCCTGATGTATATTTTTTTTTTGTTATGAATCATAATTTGATGAGCACACGACAATTGTTACAGAAAGGATGTCAAATCTACATGGAAGATAATCACTGTGTGATTATGGATAAATGCCCAAGCAATCAACCTTTTGCAAGAATCCAGATGACAAGTAACAAAATGTTCCCATTGACATTGAATCCATCCAAGAAGAAAAATAAAACGCTAGCTATTGGTAAAACAAAATATGCACAATTAGAAACTACATTTACAATAAAAAGTTCACATAGTTCTAAATAAAATAGTACGCACAGTATCAAGAAAGGTGAAAATGATGCACAAATAAAGGAATCATTTCAATCTGAAGTACACGATGATTTATGTCTATGACATTTCATATTTGTACATTTGAACTTTGTAGTTCTGAAGCTGCTACACACAAAGGATATGGTAAAATCTTTGTCATTAATTGAAAAACCAGAAAGAATATGTGAAGGTTGTATTTATGGAAAACAACAAAGAGAAATATTTCTAGTTGGAAAAGCTTACAGAGAAAAATATCCACTGGAAATAATACATTCAAACATTTGTAGACAAAATAAAACTCTATATATAGGAGGCAATACTTATTTTCTAACATTTTTGATGATTTCTCAAGAAAGACATGGATTTATTTCCTAAATCATAAATTGGGTGTAATGGGTTGTTTTCACCGGTTTAAATCACTTGTGGAGAAATAGAGTAGTTACTAAATCAAATGTCTAAGAAATGACAGTAGAGGAGAATACATTTCAAGAGAATTTCAGAAATTTTGTAAAGATCATGGAATCTACAAGAAATTTGTCAAATTATTATTGGGATGAGGTAGTAGAAACTACAATATAAAACATGAATATATGTCCGAAAAATATTCTGAAGAACAAAGTTCTTCAGGAATCCTAGAAAAGATTAAAGCATAATGTGGCACACTAATTTTTTTTTGGTTGTGTCTCATATGCACATATTCCATATAAGTTGAGAAAGTTGGACAATAAAGGATATGAATGTATATTTTTTGGGTATTCTGAAGACACAAAAGCATACAAGTTTTATGATCTTATTTCAAGAAAAACCATAATCAGCCATGATGTTAAGTTTGTGGAGAATGAAGCATGGGATGGAAGAACATAAAAGATACTCAAAATTATTGGTGCAATGGAGCATGATGACACAGAAGATGAAGTGGTTCTAGTACAAACCACATGAAAGTGTCTAGTTCCTTCTATAAATGTGATGCAAATCACAACACAAAATACTCTAGTAAGAACAACAGGTGCACATTCTACACCTAGAGCGCAACAAACATCAACAAATAGTCTGAGTATTTCTACATGCCCAGATCCAATTTTAAAGAAAGTTTATTACCAAGAAAGACAAGAAGTTTGTGCGGCATCTATAATGAAGACACAATAAATTCATTTTTAGTTTTTTCTTTGTTTTCACAGATGGATTTTCCACTAAATTTTGAAGAAGCAGTCAAAGATGATGTATGGGATCAAGCCATGGATGATGAAATCAAATGCATAGAGAACAATCAAACATGGAAGTTTTTATATGTACCTAAAGACAAGGATGTGATAAGTGTCAAATGGATTTTTAAAACCAAGAAATATGCAGAAGGAAATGTGGAGAAGCACAAAGAAAGGTTAGTTGCAAGAGGTTTTACACAACAACCTCGAATTGATTTCAATGAAACATTTTCTCTAGTTGCATGCATGGACACAGTTAGATATGTGTTAGACATTGTCATGTAGTACAAGTGGCTAGTTTATCAAATGAATTTAAAGTAAACATATTTGAATGGACAGTTAGTAGAATAAGTATATGTGGAACAACCACAAGGCTATGAGGTTATAGGATAAGAAGACAATGTGTATAGATTGAAGAAAGCAATGTATGGGTTAAAGTAAGCTACCAGAGCTTGGTACAGTTGGATAGATTCCTAGCTCACATAGAATGGATTTTAGAGAAGTTAAAATGAGCCAAGACTATACATCAATGTTAAGAACTAAATATCAATATAGCATAGAAAAACCTCTGAAAAAGTACTCAAATCCTTGAAAAAGAGATAATTTCAGATAATAAGCCTCTTCGAAGGGGCAACCTCCTTTTACCCCACATAAATGTTCAAGTACAAGATGATTCCAAATGAAAATGTCTCATTGGTATATATAGGAGACTATGAGGTATAATTACAACTAATGGAATAAAGCTGACATAAATAAAATAACATTACTAATGTAATATGCCCCAATTAAGGGGTAATGAGCCAATATTAGGGCTTAAAATGCCCCTCCCCTTGAGATAAGTGTTGTCTGCAATGCTTGAGTAACTCTGGATTCTTCTGTATAAAAGATTCATCTCCCCAAGTGGAATCTTCAGCCAGTAGTTTCCTACATTTAATGAGATACTCTGAAATGGCTCTATTCCTTAGTTGGTGAATTCTTGTGTCAGTGATGGCTTCAGGATCCAATATGATTTTTCCTTCCTCGTCAAGTTCTAGCAATATAGTTTGAACTGGGATCTTGTTGCCTATAACCTTCTTTAAGCATGAAACATGGAAAATTGGGTGTACTCGTGAATATGCAAGCAACTCCAATTTGTATGCCATAGTACCAATCTTTTGCAACACCTTATAAGGAACATAGTACTTTGGTGATAATTTATTATCCTTCTTGGCTTACTTGAGGGACATTTGTTTGTATAGTTGTAGTATTAAAAACACCAAATCCACTACTTTAAAACTTCTTTCACTACGATGTTGATCTGCTTTTTGTTTCATGCGATTTTGTGCCATGGTTAGGTTGTCCTTTAAGATTTGGACAACTTGTTGTTGATGCTCGATGTGATCTTTCACTGCTTGAACCTTAGATTTTTATTTTAGAGAAGAAGTGATGGAAGGAGGGTGGTATCCATAGAGTGCCATAAATGGTGTCATTTTTGTTGCAATATGAAAGGGAGTGTTATACCACCATTCTGCCTAGGGTAACCATTTGAACCATTGTGTTTGTTTATCAGAGACAAAGCAACAAAGGTAGCCTTCCAGACATTTGTTCACTATCTCGGTTTGTCCATCATATTGAGGATGATAGGATGAGCTATGAGCCAATTGAGTACCCAAACAAGAAAATAATTATGTCCAAAAATATCCAGTGAAGTTGGGATCTCTGTCACTTACAATAATCTTTGGGTTGCCATGTAGCTTTTGAACTGTCTCCATGAATGTGGTGTCAACTGTAATAGCTTTGAGGGGATGGGAGAGTGCACAAAAGTGTGTGTACTTGGTCAGTCTATCAACAATCACTATGATGACACTCTTTCCTTCAGACTTCGGTAACCCTGTAATGAAATCCATGGAAACCTCCTCCTAGCGCTGACTTAGGATGGTTAATGGTTGTAAATGACCCGGAGTCTTAATTGTTTCCACCTTATTTTGTTGGAAAACCAAACATTCTGCCATAAACATTTGAACATCAGTTTTAAGTCCATCGTAAAAAAAATCCTTCTTGACTCTATGGTAGGTTTTCAAAAATCCCGAGTTCCCTCCTACTGGAGAGGTGTGCAATTCCAATAGTACCTTTTGTTTGAGTTGGGAGTTCTTACATAAATATAAGCGATCTTTGTACCATAGTGAA
>ML777848.1:174604-196416 GCA_009831015.1 Picea engelmannii | reverse complement strand
CCTTCGATCTTGAGGGTTTGAGGAGTGATGATTCATGCCAATGGATTACATGATATCATGGGATTCAACTCGTCAAAATAAATCTCTTCTACATTTTCATCTCGAGATGGTTCTTATTCGTGTTCTTGTTCTTCTTCCTCTTCAAAATCTATGTAAAATAATTTCTTCTCACCACACTTATGTCCATTACTGTACTTGTTGTCACAATTAAAGCATAAACCTTTTTCTTTTATTTCCTCAAATTGTTGAGGTGTCAACCTTGTAGTTTGAGGTGTTTTAGTAGAAGGAACATTATTCTCTCGATAKATGTTAGGAGTGATCCTTCTAGTAGCCATAGCCATATTTTTACTTTCAACATTTCTCGCCACCGTGAATGCATTCTCCAATGATTTGGGCTCCCAAGTGCATACCTCATGTTGAATGTTATCCTTTAAAGTTCATATGAATACAGCAATCAGGTTCTTATCTAGAATGTATGTTACCTTTATATTCAATATTTGGAAGTTCTCAATGTGCTCCACAAATGAACCCTTTTGCTTGAGATTTATAAATTGGCTAAAGATGGCATTGCACCTTTTATCCTCATAGTGTGCTATCATTTATTCCGTGAAAATTGTCCAAGTGACAAGTGATTTGCAAGAACAAATCTATTGATACCACACAAATTGATCGGGTTCTAAATATAAAGAATCAATTTGTACATTTGTGTGTGTGGCACATCATGTAGATCAAATAACCGGTCCATCTGAAGTATCCATGTGATTGTATCCTCTCCATCAAAATTCCTCATATCAATCTTAGGAAAGTGGTTGGTCTTCAACCCAAAGTTGGAGTTTCTCCAATATTGATTCATCTTCCTTGTGTCCTCATCATGAATTTCATGGGATACATTTTACCTTTCAAGTGGACTCTCTATTAGAAAAAAATTCAATCCTTCCATGATATCCCTTTTTAAACCATCCATATTAGTATCCATTATTACCTCCAACTTAGCTTCAGTTGAATTCATCATCCCTTGTAGTTCATATTTTGTTATTGTCTTCTTTTGTAAATCATTTATGTCCCTGTGCATTTCTTCACCTTCATCAAGAGTCAAAGTAGGTTTGCCTGAAGGATTATTTGGTGTAGAAGTTCCATTTTTAGATGGCATGTTTTCCAATTATCACTTTTAAACCTTGATTTTGAGGTGGTTTTGCTAGACGATCTTTATTCTGCTATATCTCCAAAATTTTGGCCCTTATGAGTCTGATTTTTTTTTTTTTGTAGTTCTTTGATACGTCTTCTCTACAATTCCCTAGTTCTGGTCAAAATTGGATGTGCAAAGTGGACGTTATGGTAACATCCCCACACCTTGCTGATATTTGGCCCTTCCAAGGGAGCATACTTGTAAAGTGTGCCAAGAGAACAATATCTATATTTGATTCTAAAACTTTCACTAGACATACTACAGACTGTCCAATATCCAATGCATATGGTCTCACTTAATTTGGATACTGAAGAATATATCACTATTTTACCCAGAACACTTGTTTGAGACTATTTAATATGGCTAGTCATCTACCCTATCTTACATAGGGTGTATATACAAAATTAGGAAGATCCAGAAACGAATTTTTTTAGGAAAGATACCTTGATAATTTATCTCAATATGATCCAAGTTTCAAGGTCTGATACATCACACAAAAAAATTATAGCGAAAATTTTGTGATGGATAAATTCATCATGTTTCCATAACCCTATATTACACAGGCTATATGTCAGAAAGTGTAAGGCTTGAGGAGCTGAAATTTGAAACCCAAGTAGATCCATCTGTATAATAGATATCCTCCAAGGATTTCCTTCTAAAACATTGTAGAAAAAAGGTTATGGAGAAAATTCCAAGGTGTCCTAGATGCAACAACGAAACGCTAAGACCTTGAGCTATGATAACAATGTTAAAAACCAAATATCAAAATAGTATAAAAGCATCAGAATAAGTACTAAACACCTTGAAAAATATATCATTTCAGATAATAAGCCTCTTCTAGGGGGCAACCTCCTGATACACCGCATAAATTTACAAATACAAGATGATTCCAGATGAAAAGGTCTCCATGGTATATATAAAAGAGACTAGGAGGTACAATTACAACTAATGGACCCAAGACAACATAAATAAAATAAAAATATGAATTTAATATTCCCCAATTAAGGGGTATTATGCCAATATTTAGGGCTTAATACACATAGGAACATAGAGTGACAAAAAATTATTTAAAAAAAATGTTTTCTCAACTTTACAATGGGTTTTTGGAACTGAAGGAACATCATGCATCAATGTGAATATCATCATATGGAAATGGTTACCAAAGGAAATATGAAAGGGAGGGAAAACATGAATAAATGGGAATGGATTTGAAGCAATTGAGGAACAATGATAACATGTTGAACATAATGGAGAGAGCTAGAGTGATTCCAATGACTAGGAATTTGAGAGCCATATTCTAACATGGAGAGAGTGAGAGCCATCTTCTAACATGTAAAATATATTTGAAAACTCTTTCACTTGCAAGTAATCAAATTAGGATTCTACATTTCGATAAACATATTTACAAACTCAAATGACTAGATAAACATCATAACTGGTTAGACATAGCAATATAATACTATGAAAACCCAATTTATAGATGATTCTTTGTACATCCTCGAGACGTAATGAGTTATTGTAATTAGATCAAATATTTAGAGGGGCACCTGCTCGACAAGAACTTTGACTATTTGGTCTTTTACCTCCTTGTTGGAAATGGATACAAAATCTTTGTATTTGAAGAGGAAGTGCATGCCCCGTGAAAAATTGAAAACGATATTTTTGCAACATAGTGACACATTGTCATGCTTTAGAAATTCCCAATTCAATTCACTGAAAGAAAGATCCAGGATTCCATTCATATGATTTAAAGCATCTTCATGGCTCATGAAAAAAACAAGGGAACAAAGTGAGATAATGAAATATTAAAAAATAGTTGTTATGTTAAAGATGGGGTGCTTGTCAAACATCATGGCTACAAGGGGTAGGATTGAGGAGGTACCTTTCCCAAGAAAACAAACGACTATAGGATTCTAGCCATACTTTACACCTGTCACTCCAGCAGACAATTCAGATGCCACCCTATTCATGTTAAGTTCTTATCACATGTGGGAAGGTTGGAGGGTTATCATGGTTACACATACATCGAGAGTAACCTCATTCCATCCTTTCTTCAACATGATGTTTATGAGGGTTACACAGTCTCGAGGTTCAAATATGATAGCAATGATGGATGTGGGAAACGTTCTTCATCCATGTAGAATCCTTTGCTGCAAAATGATTAGGAGGAACCCATCATTGACAATAAACTCCCCCCTCATGATGCAGTCGTTAATGGAAGTTGATTGGGTCCACCCTCAGTGTTCCATTCTAATTATAAATGTGCAAAATTAGCTTTGCAAGGGCAGTGTCTTAGGTATTTTTTTCCTTGGTTATGTGATTTTCTCTCCCACTTCTCTTACCTCTATTTCCAGTTTACTTCTCCCTATTGTTTTCTTGGAAATGGCCTCGAGAGGAAGGAGGCCTTCCCATATTCACTCTACTTATCCCTCTCATGCAGCGAAATTTTCCATTGATGTGGATCAATTCTACGAGGACTATGTCCAAGAGGTAGATAAAGGAAGGATGAACGATCTTGAAGAAAAAGTTCGTCAAATCATAGAATTCCATTCAGATGATGAAGTGGAGGCTCGAGTTGGAAGATTCATATCAGATTTGGGGTGCAACCGAACTCGCGATTCAATGCTTTATAGAACCCTCAAGCTATATTGGCACACCCAAACCATGGTGTCCATTAGTATTCTCCCCAAGGAGAAATATTTTCATTAGTTGAAGAATAGGAAGGAATATTTGGAAGTCATGAATAATTGAAGTAGTCACCTTTCATTCCAAACATTAAGGGGGTAAATTTGTCCCTCCTGCAAGGAGCTATGTTGGTGTCAAGACCTTAAATGTTGGTAACTTTGTCCCTCCTGCAAGGAGCTATGTTGGTGTCAAGACCTTAAATGTTGTTGTTGGTAAAGAGACTATGGACCTCACCAACTCTCAGGTTCAACATGATTAGTGGCATCTTGTTCTCTATTTTTCTTACTGATTAGTATGCTATATAGGCTTTTTTAGAGTGTTTTATGTGTAGTCAAACTAAAACTGGATAAATATGTCAATTTTAGACTAGTTAAAACCTAGTTTTCTTGAGCGGCAGGATTTATTTTTTTGTTTTTGAGAAATGGAGCCGTAGGGACTATCATGGTATCTGTTGGAATGGAATTGCAAAACCTCTCATATATGTTTATATGTAATTTATGTACATAATAATATAGACGCTTACAAAAAAAAATGGAATCGAAACTCTGAAATGGTATAAACATTGAGGTGAAAGATTTTCTTCGATGAAACACATGAAACTATGAATGTTTATATGTAACCTAAATATTTATAGCTAGATCTTAGTTCTTTTTGTATGACTAAAACTTGCACATTGTTAATTTAGTTGGTTTTTGTGAAAGGAGGTGCTACAAATTATGATTCCAAGTTTGAAACTCTCACATTTCTATTTTTTATAGTGCACTTTGTCATAAAAAATAGAAGGTAATGTTATACAAAGGGTGAATGACTCAATATGTAGTTTGTGAAATGGTAAGTTGGTTTAAGGACATTGTCATTTACTAAGACAAAACTTTCTTTCATGAGTGGACATGGGTAGTTGAGGGGTGCAACATGGTGTCTAGATATTACTAATTAATTTAAATGCTTTAAGTTAGTAGCCATGGTTATAACTTAAAGTAGAAGTTTATTCCAAAAGAATTAAACGTGCAATTAACTCTAATTAATGTATTGGATTTGAACAAGATAAATTGAATGTTGAGTTGACACAATCAGGGGAACACAAAGGAAATGTTTCATAATTGAATCAGAGGATTGTAAAAGTAAGATGATGGATTTTAATTGATTTAAGATTTCATCGTTTCTATCTAGTAGTCCATTTGATTTTGGATTTTAAAATTGTGTAAAGGATATTATGCTTTGGAGACGTTTTGAGCATACTTTTTTCTCATCTTTAGGGAAAAAGAAAGAGAATGAGATATATGTATGGTGACCTACTGAGCATACATTTTATAAATACTGGTAAGTGTGCTAAGATTCAATTTATTAAAATAGTCGACTAAGCGATAAATGTTGGAAATAGTAATTACAAGTTGGTCAGCTCACGTCTCTGTCGATTTGTTAGTCAACTGAATTTGTCATACAGTCATTTTTTTAGTAATTAGATTTGTCATTCAGTCTGTCTATTTCTAAGACTATAACCACATTTCATCAGTTTATATTTTAATCTACGCAATCTTAGTCTAACTCAGTTGGCAAGAACGAGAGTAAATTAATGGAGTCGTTCTTTATCTTTCTACAATTCAGTTAAGTAGTTGAGAGTGAGTCGAATTAATGGTCATATTGAATGTTAGATTTGATCAGATTCTCAAAGAAGTCTTAGCCACGATCAATATATATATGAATTTGAAAGTGTTCGATGACACATGTAGAGAGGTGGAAAGAACATAGTTGTGAAGGATAACTAGCAACAACGCAAGAGTCAAAGAAGTTTGAGCACAATCTCTGTGTCTAAGAAACGTTGTTGGAGATGAAGCTTATTATAGTATTGTACTCTGCAATCATGTGCAGTGTATTGAAGTTAATATATATCAAGTAGTTTTTTTGTTCATAATTTCATGTGTACTTATGAGCTTCTTATGTGTTTATAAATTCATGTGTTAAATATTAGCACTATGTGAATAAATTGTTACATTAAGTGTTTTACTAATAGTGCGCAGTAAATCGTGCATCATGTGCACTCCATGGTAAGTCATGAGTGTTCAGTGACAAAGTTTTATAGTGTGCAATATTTGAGACGGAACTGTGAAAAATGGTATGCGTGCTTCAGATCAAATATCTGGTACCAGAGAAGTTTGATCACAAATTTGTTAGAGAAACATCTTTGTTGTTAAGTAAAATATGGCTTCTACTTCAAATATGCAACCTTCCACTTTTACAGGAAATAATTATGAGTTGTGGTCATTCACCATGAAGGCATTGTTTTGAGGTCAAGGTGTATGGGAGATAGTCAAGAATGGCTATGTAGAACCAGTACATTGGACAACATACAATGCACTCACACAAGCTGAAAAGGATGTCTTAAAAGATCAAATGAAGAAGGATTGAAAGGCGATGTTTTACATACATCAAGCCATGAATGCGAGCATACTCCCAATATTTTCATCATAAAATAAAGCCAAGGAAGCATGGGACATATTACAAACCTCTTATCAAGGTATTGACAAAGTCAACACTTCTAAACTACAAATCATTAGTAGAGATTTTGAAACTCTGTCAATGAAAGATATAGATACAGTAGATTCCTTTTATACCCATGTTATTGGCCCAATAAATCATATTAAGTCTAATGGTGAAACCATAGAAGACATAAAATTTGTTGAGAAAGTACTTAGGAGTCTTCATCCTAAATTTGATACCTTAGTTGTGACTTTGGAAGAGAGTAAAGACTTGAGTCATTTTAGTCTATATGAACTGCAAGATTCCATTATTATTCATGAACACAGATTGAATAGGTTAAGTATGTCATTAGAGAGATAACTCTAGAGGTAGAGGAAGAAGTTTTGTCAGAGGTGGACGCAATAGAATTCCTAGAAACATTGGTGGAAGAGGTCAAAACCCAAATACCAATCATCCAGTGGTTAGAGAATGGATAAATAAAATATTTAGTGTTGTTACTATAAAAAGTATGGACATTCTGCATATGAATGCAGGAAGAGACAATATAATAAAAAAAATACATGTCAAGATCAATCAAACAGTGAAAATAACCAAACTAACCCTATGTTTATGGTGTGTGATGAAGAAATTCCCATAGTCTCACGTGTTGAATGAAATATTTATCAAGAAAGTCCATGCGACATATGGTATTTAGATTCAAGATGCAGTAATCACATGACAAGAAGCATATAATTTTTTTCTAGTTTGGAAGAGTCAAGCCCAACCAAGGATACACTTGGAACATATACCCAATTCGTTGTCTTAGGAAAATGCAATATAAACAACTTAACTAAGACAGGAGAACATACAATTATTCCTGATGTATATTTTGTTTCTGTTATGAATCATAATTTGATGAGCACACGACAATTGTTATAGAAAGGATGTCAAATCTACATAGAAGATAATCACTGTGTGATTATGGATAAATGCCCAAGCAATCAACGTTTTGCAAGAATCCAGATGACAAGTAACAAAATGTTCCCATTGACATTAAATCCATCCAAGAAGAAAAATATAGCGCTAGCTATTGGTAAAACAAAATATGCATAGTTAGAAACTACATTTACAATAAAAGGTTCACATAGTTCTAAATAAAATAGTATGCATAGTATCAAGAAAGAAGAAAATGATGCACAAATGAAGGAATCATTTCAATCTGAAGTATAAGATGATTCACGTCTATGAAATTTCATATTTTTACATTTGAACTTTGTAGTTCTGAAGCTACTACACACAAAGGATATGGTAAAATCTTTGTCATTAATTGAAAAACCAGAAAGAATATGTGAAGGTTGTATTTATGGAAAACAACAAAGAGAAATATTTTTAGTTGGAAAAGCTTACAGAGAAAAATATCCACTGGAAATAATACATTCAAACATTTGTAGACAAAATAAAACTCCATATATAGGAGGTAATACTTATTTTCTAACATTTATTGATGATTTCTCAAGAAAGACATGGATTTATTTCTTAAATCATAAACCGGGCGTAATGGGTTGTTTTCACCAGTTTAAATCACTTGTGGAGAAACATAGTAGTTACTAAATCAAATGTCTAAGAAATGACAGCGGAGGAGAATACATTTCAAGAGAATTTAAGAACTTTTGTAAGGATCATGGAATCTACAAGAAATTTGTCAAATTATTATTGGGATGAGGTAGTACAAACTACAGTATAAAACATGAATATATGTCCCACAAAGATTCTGAAGAACAAAGTTCTTCAGGAATCCTGGAAAAGATTAAAGCATAATGAGGCACACTAATTTTTTTTTGCTTGCATCGCATATGCACATCTTCGAGATGAGTTGAGAAAGTTGGACAATAAAGGATATGAATGTATATTTTTTGGGTATTATGAAAACACAAAAGCATACAAGTTGTATGATCTTATTTCAAGAAAAACCATAATTAGTCATGATGTTCAGTTTGTGGAGAATGAAGCATGGGATGGAAGAACATAAAAGATACTCAAAATTATTAGTGCAATGGAGCATGATGACACAGAAGATGAAGTGGTTCTAGTACAAACCACATGAAAGTGTCTAGTTCCTTCTATAACTTTGAAGAAAATCACAACACAAAATACTCCAGTAAGAACAACAGGTGCACATTCTAGACCTAGAGCGCAACAAACATCAACAAATAGTCTGAGTAGTTCTACATGCCCAGATCCAACTTTAAAGAAAGTTTATTACCAAGAAAGATAAGAAGTTTGTGTGACATCTATAATGAAGACACAACAAATTCATTTTCAGTTTTTTCTTTGTTTTCACAAATGGATTTTCCACTAACTTTTGAAGAAGAAGTCAAAGATGATGTATGGGATCAAGCCATGGATGATGAAATCAAATGCATAGAGAATAATCAAACATGGAAGTTGGTATATGTACCTAAAGACAAGGATGTGATAAGTGTCAAATGGATTTATAAAACCAAGCAAGATGCAGAAGGAAATGTGGATAAGCAAAAAGAAAGGTTAGTTGCAAGAGGTTTTACACAACAACCTCGAATTGATTTCAATGAAACATTTTCTCCAGTTGCATGTATGGACACAGTTAGATATGTGTTAGACATTGTCATGTAGTACAGGTGGCTAGTTTATCAAATGGATTTAAAGTAAACATATTTGAATGGACAATTAGTAGAAGAAGTATATGTGGAACAACCATAGGGCTATGAGGTTATAGGATAAGAAGACAAAGTGTATAGATTGAAGAAATAAATGTATCGGTTAAAGCAAGCTACTAGAGCTTGGTACACTCGGATAGATTCCTAGCTCACACAGAATGGATTTTAGAGAAGTGAAAATGACCCAACACTATACATCAATGTTAAAAACCAAATATCAATATAGCATAGAAAAATGTCAGAATAAGTACTCAACTCCTTGAAAAAGAGAGAATTTCAAATAATAAGCCTCTTCGAAGGGGAAACCTCCTTTTACCCCACATAAATGTTGAAGTACAAGATGATTCCAAATGAAAATGTCTCATTGGTATATATAGGAGACTAGGAGGTATAATTACAACTAATGGAATAAAGCCGACATAAATAAAATAACATTACTAATGTAATATGCCCCAATTAAGGGGTAATGAGCCAATATTAGGGCTTAAAATGCCCCTCCCCTTGAAACAAGTGTTGTCTGCAATGCTTGAGTAACTCTAGATTCTTCTATATAAAAGATTCATCTTCCCAAGTGGAATCTTCAGCCAGTAGTTTCCTCCATTTAATAAGATACTCTGAAATGGCTCTATTCCTCAGTTGGCGAATTCTTGTGTCAGTGATGGCTTCAAGATCCAATATGATTTTTGGCGTAGCCCTACCAACCCACAGGTCGGAATTCCATGCACACAGGATCATTCTTCTTCCATTGGCCCAAAGATTTCTCGACAATTGGCTCTTCTATTTCCCCTTCGGGAAAATCTGTACCCACAACAAAACCTTGTGAAATTCCCCTTTCACGCTTCGGGAGATCAAACTTCGTGAAATCGCGAGTCCTGCAGTCAAGATTTCTATGCTCTCTGGCCTCTGAATCCCGATGTGCCAAGTCCCAAAAAAACCGTTGAAACCCAAATGCTCCGCCTCTACAAAGAGATCAACGGTTTCGGGTTTCCTCAACGATCCAACAGTCAGAGCTGTTTTTCGCTCTTCCTTCCGGTTCCCACAACCCTTTTCCTTTCCGTGTGTCATTGCAATTACGCTCTCCAGCTGACATGGCCTCCTTGCCACTTGTCACCTCTTCTCGAACTACATGCCCGTGTTAACTTCAGACCTTTTGGTATCGGGATTTTTGGACTCTCAATTCCCAAACCTCTTGATACCGTGAATCATGAATTTCCAATTATCGATCCACCAATGGACTAAGCCCCTATTTCACAATTTTGGAAATCGAAATATGAAAGGGTTATGTTCCTTGTCAATGTGAACACCAATTTCCTGAACTCTGAAGTCCTAAGCCCCGAAATGTCGATCTGCTCGGACTTCGACATGTGTCTAAGGTATTTTCCCCACTACGTGACCTTCCACCTTTCATCAGGGTTTCAGACTTTACATTTTCATGAATTCAAATGATGAAACTTCGGTCCTTCGACCTACAAAATCCCAAAATAAAAGTATAATGGGTGAATCCAACGACCCTTGTTGGCTCAGATCTAGGGTATGATTTCTCTTGGGATTTGTGCTTCAGAACAACACCCTGTAACCTCCTTGCTCCTCTGTGAGATCTGACGGCTCACAGGACTTCAAAAATTCTCCACGGAGAATTCTGACCGTCTGTTCTCCCTTCAAGAACTTCTGCACTCTTAAACAAAGTGTTTTGCCATGAAACTTAACCGCCTGCAATACAAACTTTCAACGCCTCCTTTAAATTCCTCAAGGCACCAAACTTCAGTGCTTTTCTTCGACAATTGTGAAGACTCTATCCCTCCTGAGATTTCTCCAACTCCGAGTCTTAAAGAAGACTCCTGCACGCACTCCTTGCAGAAAATTCTTCAATTACTTCAAAGAATTGAAGTCCTTCGACTCTGCGCACTCCCTGTAGCAGTAGTCTCTCAATAGTCCTCTAGGTCTTACAAACCCTGAAACTACTCTCAGCCTGCACACACTTTGCACGGCTCCAGCGCCTAACTGCACTTACGAGGAAATGAGAACAAAATCTATCCTATCTGAGCTTTCAGAGACAAACCTCTGAACCCTTTGTCAACGCACTCCTTCCAGACAATTCAACTGCACTCCTTGTAGGAACTCTCACTCAGATAGAAAAACAATTGAAACTCATTTCCCTTACCCTCTCTCTCTCTCGAATTTCAAACATTTAACAAGAAATCATTCATACACAGCATTAAAGAAAATGTGTAAAACAGAAAGAGTAAATGACCATGAACATACCATTCAACATATGCATACAGAAAATAACCACAACTCCATGAGTCTAAATTAAGGCTCCCTCTATTAATTCAAAGCAGTGTACATGGGTGTTTTCAAACACAGTTTATCTTCTTCAGCTCTGTATGCTCTCTATTAATGAAAATGATAATGTTACAAATGATACATTACGAGGGTTTCTATATGTCATTCTCCCTCTTACGCTCTAAACTGTCTAATCTAAGCATTAAATTATATTTACTTACATTCACTACACATAAAGGCTCCTATCTACTATGGACGAGAGCGGATCACTCAAGGTCCTTTTACAATAATATAAGAATGCCTCCACTTAATGACTTCATTAATATTTCAAAACATTTTCAAAAAATGTGCTCGGTGTTTTTCCAACTGTCTCTTATCTCCATGCTAGCTCGTTGTTGGCTATGCTTGCACGCCCTTGCGATGCTCCTGCATCATACTCCCTCGCTTGAAAATTTTCATGGGCTCCTGTCCATGAGCTCGCGCACGGTCTGTCCATGCTTTTGTATTTCGGCTTTGTTCTCCCAGCTGGCATCTTCAAATGGATGGCCCTTCCACTTAACCAAGTATTCAAAGTATTTATTTCGCCTGGTCTTCTTACCAACTCTTTTGTCTAGTATGCGTTCCGTCTGTGGCTTTTCTGGAACTGGCATTTTTTTTTACCACTGAATCTTTGGTTGTTTATTACCTGTCCTTCCTTCCTCGACTTTATAAGGGTACAAATATGAGATATTTAATATCAAAGAAATTTTGATCCCATCGGGTAATTCAATCTCATATGCATTCGCCCCAAACTTCTTCAAGACCTTGCATGGCCTGATTTTCTTCATTTTCAATTTATTATATGTTCTTGTCAGGAACCTTTCCTTTCTCAAATGTGCAAGGATCAAATCACCAACTTCAAACTGAAGTTGTCTCCTTTGTTGATCTGATCTCCATTTATATTCTTGGTTCAAACGCTGCAATCATTCTTTCACCTAGCTGTGAAGTTTCTTCATCGCCTCTGTGAAATCTTCTACACTAGCACTCCTAGTCCCAGTCTGTTCTGAATCCCACAGCTCAGAAGTTCCTCTTGGCTGCATGCCATAGATAATCTGAAATGGACTGTGTCCTGTGCTTCTGTTGATTGAATCGTTGTAAGCAAACTCTGTTTGTGGTAATATGTTGTCCAGCTGGTTGTGGTGTTCTGTCACCAAGCTCCTCAACAAGTCTCCTATTCTTCTGTTCACGACTTCTGTCTGTCCATCCATCTGAGGATGATAAGCTGAACTAAACGACAAGTTTGTTTCTAGATTCTTCCATAAGGTTCTCTAGAAGTGTCCTATGAACTTAGTGTCTCGATCCAAAACTATGCTCCTTGGTAAGCCGTGAAGTCGAATGACTTCTTTGAAAAATAGGTTCACAATGTGAGTTGTGTCACTAGTTTTCTGACATGGAATGAGTGTGCCATTTTGGAAAATCTATCCACCACCACAAAGATTGAGTCAAACCCTCTTTGTGTTCTTGGCAACCCCAATATGAATTACATGTTGACTGCATCCCATGGCCTCTCAGGTATGGGCAATGGTTGATAAAAGCCTGTATTCTACCTCTTTCCTTTTGAATGTTGACAAATTCTACATCTGTCCACGAATATTTTGATCTCTGCTTGCATTCCTGGCCAAAAATATGACTCATTCAACTTTGCGAACATCTTTTCATGACCGAAATGTCCGACCAATCCTCCATTATGTTTCTCCTTTAGAAAATTCTCCCTCATGGAGCATTTTGGAATACAATGTTGATTACCCTTAAATAGTAATCCTTCCTAGATCATGTATTATGTCCATCGAATTCTGTCCTTGAGAATTGGATTCTTAGCTGCTTCATACGCATCTTTAAAATCTGGATCATCTCTGTGCATGTCCCTAAGATCATCAAAACCCAATGTTTTGACTTTGAACTCCTGCAATAGCAAACATTTTCTGCTCAAAGCATCAAGAACTTTGTTAGCAGTACCAGAAATATGTTTAATCACAAAAGTGAAATTTTGCATATATTCAACCCATTTAACATGTCTTTGATTCAACTTCTCCTATTGAGTCACAAATTGCAATGCATGATTATCACTGTACAAAACAAACTCCTTAGGAATTAAGTAATGTCTCCATTTCTTCAATGCCTGAACAATAGCATAGAAATCCTTGTCATACGTGGAGTATTTTATCTTGGTTTCATTCAGCTTCTCGCTAAAATATGTTATCGGCCTGCGTTCTTGACTCAAGACTTCCCCTATTGCAAATCCACTTTCATCACATTTAACTTGAAATGTCTTTTGGAAATCCGGCAACACCAGAATTGGTTGTTCCGTAAATTTCCTTTTCAACAAATTAAAACACTTCTCAGCTTCTTCTATCCAGTGAAAATATTTGTGTCTCTTCTTCACTGTGTCCATCATCGGTGCACTAATTCCACTAAAATTCCTAATGAATTTTCAGTAGAAACTAGCCAATCCGTGAAAGCTTCGAACTTCAAAGATATTCTTTGGTGATGGCCAATTCTTGATTACCTCCACCTTATCTGGATCCATCCTCAACTTATCTATGAAAATAACAAACCCCAAATAAATGAGCTCTGTCTTCATGAATGAGGACTTCTTCATGTTTATCAACAACTTCCCTTGTTGTAATCTCTTCATCACTATAGCCAAATCTTTCAGATGTCGTGCCTTTGTTTTACTGAAAATCAGTATGTCATCAAGGTATACAATGACAAATTTTCCGATGAAATCCCTCAGGACTTCATTCATCAATCTCATGAAAGTACTTGGCGCGTTTGTTAAACCAAATGGCATGACAAGCCATTCGTATAACCCTTCATTGGTTTTGAATGCTATCTTCCATTCGTCACCTTCCCTCATGCGAATCTGATGATAACCACTTTTCAAATCGGTCTTTGAAATTTTTTTGGCCCCACTCAAGCAATCCATCAAATCATCCATCCTTGGCAATGGAAATCTGTACCTAATGGTTATTTTGTTGATTTCCCTCAAGTCGATACACATCCTCCAGCCTTCGTCTTTCTTTGGACTGAGTATTGTCAGAACAGCACATGGACTCAAGCTTTCTCTGACCAAACCTTTCTCCAACAAATCATGGACTTATCTTTTGACCTCTTCATTCTCTTGTGATGTCAATCTATATGTTTCTTTGTTTGGTAAAATAGCTCTTGGTATGAGATCAATTTGATGACTTATACTTCTAATCGGTGGGAACCAACGGGTAGTTCATCCACTACTATGTCAGCGAACTCTTCTAGCAGTTCCTGAACCTCTTCTGGTAAATCATCTACCCTTTTGCTGGTTAAAACAATCTACCCTTGTGTTGGCTAAAAAAATCTTTGGCTTCCTGAACATAATGAATTGTGGTTCCTCCTTCTTAACCTCCTTAAGAAGTTCCTTCCCACTCATGAGAAGTACAATGTTGCTTACTTCAGGTTTCATTTCTTTATCTTTGATCGACAACAACATGTGAGTTCTCTCATTTTTCTCTAGGGTGTATGTGTTCATTCTCCCATCATGAATCACATTCCTGTCATATTGCCACGGTCTACCCAACAATAGATGACAAACATCCATAGGAATAACATCATAGATTATTTCATCTTTATACCCTCCTATTTTAAACTCAACTAAACATTGCTTTGTGACATTTACCTGATGTCCTTTTTGAAACCACAAAAATTTGTATGGGCTTGGATGATCAATCATCTCTAGCTCCATTTTTTCTACCATCCTTGTAGAAACAAGATTATCTATGCTACCACTATCTATAATAACTTTACATTTCCAGTCTTTGGTTTTGCACGCAGTCCGAAAAAGTCTATTTCTTTGGATTGAACTCTCCACCTCCTTCTCTGGCGTCAAAAGAGATTTTCACATCATCAACGATCTTCCGCCTTCAGCATCCTCTGCCTCAACATTCTACCTTTGTGCTTTGGAAATGTGAGTCTCTCCTTCCTCTTTCTTCCTATCTGGACATTCATAAGACTTGTGTCCGACCTTTCCACATGTGAAGCATTTTATCACTCCACCTCTTCCTCTTCCTCTACCTCTAGTACGAGGAAAAATATTGTTATCAACATACTCTCCTCTCGGATCAGCATATTTCCCTCTCTATCCAGCATATTGCCTTTTCTGTGAACTTCCACCTCTCTCAATCTGAGGTTTCTTCCATTCTTCCTTAGGCTTCTGATTTCTATCTTGGACGACTGATTTTCCCCTGGATTGACTTCTGCCTCGGCCTCTTTGACCTTGCTTTCGAATTAGCTTCGTGTCCACCTTTAGAGCCATTTGATAAGCATCTTCCACTGTTCGGATGGTCATTATGCTCATCTCATCCTGAATTTCGTATCTCAGGCCATTCATATACCTGGAAACCTTTTCATCATTACTTTCATGATGGCCTGCTCTGATGTTCATCCTTTAGAACTCTTTAGTGTACTCATTCACTATCATCAACTTCTGTCTCAAGTTCTGCATCCTTCGAAACAAAGTAATTTGGTAATCCTTGGGAATGAATTTCGCTTTCATCTTTGCAATCATCCTATCCCAACTCTTGATTTTCCTCTTACCTTGGCAGCGTATGTCAACTTGCAATTCATCCCACACAATTTTGCATGTCCTTTAAGTCTCGTGACAACATGTTTGACCTTATTGTCTTCTTTGACATCTTCATAGTCAAAATATGTGTCTAGAGCTCTAATCCAGTCTAGAATCTCTTCAGCATCCAAGTTTCCCTCATAAACTGGAATGTACATTTTGGCTCTTGCACTCATTCTTGCAACAACTCTAATCAAGTGTTCATGTCCTGCATCTTCTACTGCAATTTCTTCTTCTCCATGTCCAACGTCATCTTTGCTTTTGGACTCATTGACATCTCCAATACCAGTTGTACGCCTTTTCTTTATTTCCATGTCCAGGACTATGGCGCGTAGGTCATGTATATCTCTTTCCATGGTTGTATTCGGCACCTGCCTACCTCTTTATTTTGACACCTCCCTATCTTTTGGCATATCGGGTGTTTGTTTGTCCCTTCTCCTCGGCAGCATGGCTGAAATTCCTTCTCATTTTTCTTGCCTGAAATATACAAACAAGAATCAGGATTTGATACCACACTTGGCACAGCCCTACCAACCCGCAGGTTGGAAGTCCACGCACACATGATCATTCTTCTTCCACTGGCTCAAAGAGCTCTCGACAATTATCTCTTCTATTTCCCCTTCGGGAAAATCTGCACCCACAGCAAAACCTCGTGGAATTCCCCTTTCACGCTTCCGGAGATCGAACTTTGTGAAATTGTGAGTCCTGCGGTCAAGTGTTTTGTGCTCTTTGGCCTCTGAATCCCAATGTGCCAAGTCCCGAAAAAATCATTGAAACCCAAATGCTCCGCCTCTACAAAGAGATCAACGGTTCCAAGTTTCCTCGTCGGTCCAACGGTCAACGCTAATTTTTTCTCTTCCTTCTGGTTCCCACAACCCTTGTCCTTTCTGCGTGTCACTGCAATTATGATCTCCAGCTAACATGGGCTCCTTTCCACTTGTCACCTATTCTTCAAATACACGCCCATGTTGACTTCAGACTTTTTGGTCTTCAGAATCCTGGACTCTCGATTCCCAAACCTCTTGATACCGTGAATCACGAATTCTCGATTCCTGATTCACCGATGGACGAAGCCCCTGTTTCATGATTTTGGAAATCAAAATATGAAAGGGTTCCATTCCTTGTCGATGTGAACATCGATTTCCCAAACTCCGAAGTCCCGAACCCCAAAATGTCGATATGCTCGGACTTCAACACGTGTCCAAGGTATTTTCCCCACTACATGACCTTCCACCTTTCGTCGGGGTTTCAGACTTTGCATTTTCGCGAAACCAAATGATGAAACTTCAGTCCTTCGACCTACAAAATCCCGAAATGAAATTATAATGGGTGGATCCAATGACCCTCGTTGGCTCAGATCTATGGTCTAATTTCTCCCGGGCTTTGTGCTTTAGAAAAACACCGTGTAACCTCCTTACTCCTCTGCAAGATCTAACAGCTCGCAGGATTTCGAAAATTCTCCACGGAGAATTCTGACCGTCCGTTCTCCCTTCAAGAACTTCTGCACTCTTAAACAAAGTGTTTTTCCACAGAACTTAACCGCCTGCAACACAAACTTGTGACGCCTCCTTTCAATGCCTCAAGGCACTAACCTTCTGTGATTTTCTTTGACAACTGCAAAGACTCTATCCCTCCTGAGCTTTCTCCAACTCTGATTCTTAAAGAAGACTCCTGCACGCACTCCTTGCGGCAAATTCTTCAATTACTTCAAAGAGTTGAAGTCCTTCGACTTTTCACACTCCCTGCAGCAGTAGTCTCTCAATAGTCCTCCAGGTCTTACAAACCCTAAAAATACTCTCGGCCTGCGCACACTTTGCACGGCTCTAATGCCTAACTGTACTTATGAGGAAATGAGAACAAAAGCTATCTTATCTAAGCTTTCAGAGACATACCTCTGAACCCTTTGTCAACACACTCCTTGTGGACAATTCAACTGAACTCCTTACAGGAACTCTCGCTCAGAAAGAAAAATAATTGAAATTCATTTCCCTTACCCTCTCTCTCTCTCAGATTTCAAACATTTAACAAGAAATCATTCATACACAGCATTAAAAGAAAATGTGTAAAATAGAAAGAGTAAATGACCATTAACATACCATTCAACATATGCATACATAAAATAACCACAACTCCGTGAGTCTGAATTAAGGCTCCCTCTATTAATTCAAATCACTGTACATGGGTGTTTTCAAACATAGTTTCTCTGCTTTAGCTCTGTATGCTCTTTATTACTGAAAATGATAATGTTACAAATGATACATTATGAGGGTGTCTATATCTTGTTCTCCCTCTTACACTCTAAATTGTCTAATCTAAGAATTAAATTCTATTTACTTACATTCATTACACATAAAGGCTCCTATCTACTATGGACGAGAGTGGATCGCTCAAGGTACTTTTACAATAATACAAGCATGCCTCCACTTAATGACTTCATTAATATTTCAAAACATTTTCAAAAAATGTGCTCGGTGCTTTTCGAGCTGTCTCTTATCTCCGCACTGGCTCCCTGCTGGCTATGCTTGGACGCCCTTGGGATGCTCCTGCATCAATTTTTCCTTCCTCGTCAAGTTCTGGAAATTTAGTTTGAACTGGGATCTTGTCGCCTATAACCTTCTTTAAGCATGAAACATGGAAAACTGGGTGTACTGGGTTAAGCCTGCAAAGGTCTGTGCTTATTTGGGTGCCTCTCCTTAGTGTTTTCCCCTTCCTAAGCTTTGCATTTTAGCAAGTTGTCATCTCCTCAAGCAAAATGAATTTTCACTCTTTTAGCTCAACATTTTTTTCACCTGTCCTTTAATTAACAACCCATGCCTCTTACTCAATGTTTAAATAAATGTGGATCCATCTGAACCTTCCCTCAGATTTGAGGCGATCCTCTGTGTTTGTGCGGAGGAATTTAGATTTTTGTTTTTCTCTTTGTAAGTATATGGATCCATACTAATCCTAAGATGGATCAGATTACTGAGAGATTAATATCTTACATCAATGTCAGCAATCACCTCGTCTCCTTGGGCTCCATAGCTATCCACGCTAAAGAATAAGCAAGTCATTGTATCTGGAAGGATGATAACTGTGCATATTATCGAAAAGAGGTGGATATTTACAGAGATTATGCACACCATGTTTATGTAGAAAATAAGTTGTGAATCACCGTCGGCCCTATGGATAATCCTATAAACAATTTTCAATGCATGCAGACCAATCTCTCCGTACGACTCCAACCAATGAATTTATCATTCCTCTTGTTTTAAAAAGACATCGATATTTTAGCTTCCAATTTAAAAAAAAAAACATAAACAAGTCGAACTATAATTATGTCGATAGGCGTCCCCCTATTGGACTTGCTCGATTAATCATTCTTTTAATTATTAAATTTAATCTGATGGTCAGGAATTCAAGATGCTGGCATATTCTTCGTCTTACATTCAAATGGATGAATGATATTTATGTAATTAACTCTCTTGCATTTATCAATTCATCAGTTTATCATGTTTACTTTTTCACTTTTACATAACATGATTAAAAATTTACTAAATCAACTTATCAAATGCCATGAACCATAATTAAAAAAATCCAGGAAAAATTACTTCAGTTTTAGGAGTGGATTACACAGATTACAGTATCCCTGCATTGATAACAGAATATGACAGGAGAACGAAGACAGGACTAGATTACCAAGAGAGTCATCATTTGGAGCTTATTATTATGGCCACGTGGATTCAACCTCCCCGGACGCTTACGGCCGTGTGGATTCAGTCTCCCCTCAGCGTTTCAACTTCCCACCTCCTCGGACGCTTATGGTCGCGTGGATTCCATCCGTGTTTTCAATTGATTGTGCAGAGCGTAGGTGATTTTAGGTTCAGGTTTTGATGAAGCATCTTTTTCTCTGGCCTTAAATGTTAAGCTGAAGTTGGTAGACCTGAATGATTTTGGATCGTCTGTGAAAAGACCATTCCAATCTTGAATATTTCAAGAACGTTTTAAAGTAGAATGATCGTTATGCTCATCTCCGTAATTTTGTATTTTTCCTTAACTTATGTTACTGGAATTGTAGGTGCCGCATTTTATTACTCTGTTCACTTCTAGGTTATACCACTCACAGTGGCGATTCAATATTACCGTTTTCATCCTTGCCTGAGATGAGAAGAGATGTGCCTATGACGGCTGTGATATAATTAATGGGTGGCTAATTAAATGAAATAGCCTGTCCAGAAATCCATCGTCGTCTTGGAATTAAGTGCTAAACTGTCTGGTTTAGCATATGGAAATCTAATTAAATAAGGATTCGGTATACCAATCATTTTTTGCAGTCCGTTTTCACTATAACTATTAATAATAAAACATGTTTTTTTCACCGATGTGTAATAAAAATATAAATATTAATGATTACAATCTGTAATCCAACTTGTCGAACTTGCCCAAGGAGTAAGTCTGTAATAGTTTCCAACAGTCAAGCATACTACATGGCTAAGAAGTGTACAACAAATAAATAGATAAGATGGGTGTAGCTAATCGTGCTACTGCACATAAACGAGTTTGAGGTCAAATTAGATAAAATATTGATTTTTTTTTCGAAAATGATAAATTGGTTCACAATTATCAAATTTTCACATAAGGTGAAATAAAATATTGATATTTTTTTCAAAATTGATAAATTGTTTCACAGTTATCAAATTTTCTCGTCATTTTAAATAAAATATTGATATTTTTATAAAATGATAATTTTTTCACAATTATCAGATTATTTCTCATCATTGGTTCACAATGTGGTTGTTTCTTTTTTTTCCTTAACTTTACATGTATATTACTACATGTATGATAATTTTGTATTTTTCCTTATCTTATTTTTCCTTCACTTATGTTCATCTCCGTTATGTTTTAAAAGAGAATGAGCAATCAACCTAAGTTGATCTTCCAAAGGTCTAAGTATTGTATCGTGAATTTCACTAACAAATTGTATCCATTTTACCATTAAAGAAGAATCTCCAAGTCTATGAAATTCAGAGAAGTTAACATAGATTTGTTTTAACTTCTTATCTATTAAATGTTAAAGAGAAATAAAATAAACCCCAATTTGTGGGTGAAAAAAAATCATTTAATATGATACTTTATCCTTATATATATAGTAGAGTAATAGTGGCTTTTAGAACAATGAAAGATAAACCAATTACCAAGAAGGTGGTGCTCTTCCCTAACCTTTACCAAAAGATGTTATGGTATGGATTATTTATGTTGGTAGATGGAATGACTTGGAATCGACGTCCCCCCTATGTATGCAAGTGTCTCCAAACATTGCATTATGATGAACATTTCCCTATGTCGCATTGTGATGACAATTTCCCAACATCGTAATGTGACAACCATTTACCAATGTCGCATTGTGATGAACATTTCCCATCCTCACAATGTGACGAACCTTTCCCTTTTGTTATCAATGTCCATAGGAAAAATATAAATCATTGTCTAAAAAGTAAAAAATGATTCCATACATCTCATTGTGACTAACATTTCCATTGCATTATGTTGAATATTTCCATTGCATTGTGACTAACATTGCATTATGATGAAAATTTCCCTGCGTCGCATTGTGATGAACATTTCCCAACGTCGCAATGTGATGACCATTTACAAATGTCGCATTGTGATGAATGTTTCTTATCGTCACAATGTGACGAACATTTCCCTTTTGATATCAATGTCTGTAGGAAAAACATAAATCATTTTCTAAAAAGTAAAACATGATTCCATACATCTCATTTTGACTAACATTTCCATTGCATTATGATGAACATTTCCATTGCATTGTGACTAACATTTCATTATGATGAACATTTCCCTACGTCGCATTATGATGAACATTTCTCAA
>ML777848.1:156646-174099 GCA_009831015.1 Picea engelmannii | reverse complement strand
TTATTTATTATATAAAGATAAAGTCAAGGTCATTTTTATAATGGAATTTAATGTGAGAATTGGTATTCTTGGCCCATCCAAATTATCAAATCGATGGATAGAGAACAACTCAAGTTGATGGGATTTATTCATATTATTTTTTTGATTTTAAATAAAGTCAATATTATATTGAATTTGATTGGTTTTTGACAATGATCGGTATAGATTTTTTTTTTCAAAATATTACTTTTAAAACTTTGAAAATTCCTTAATTTTTAAATGAAATAGGTTTTTAAAATAAAATATACAAATTTATTTTTAGATGAAAAACTATGAAAACTTAACTTTCTAAAGGATCTATTATATTCTTTGCCAGAGGTCTGCACATAAATTTATATAGTCCATAATATTCATTCATAAATGGGGAAATATAATTATAAAACTGCTTCAATTTTAAAAAACATATAAAAATTGTTGAATCAAATAATAGATTAGAATCTTAAAAATTAATTAAAATTTTTTCAATTAAAAAAAATTAGCTCATCCATGATTTCAGATTCATAGGAACCCTTTGCAAATTGTGACCTTCTTTTGACTATTTATCAACTTCTTCATTCAACTCTCTAAAGATACATGAGTGGAAAAATTAAAAGAGAATGAGCAATCAACCTAAGTTGATCTTCCAAAGGTCTAAGTATTGTATCGTGAATCTCACTAACAAATTGTATCCATTTTACCATTAAAGAAGAATCTCCAAGTCTATGAAATTCAGAGAAGTTGACATAGATTTGTTTTAACTTCTTATCTATTAAATGTTAAAGAGAAATAAAATAAACCCCAATTTGTGGGTGAAAAAAAATCATTTAATATGATACTTTATCCTTATATATATAGTAGAGTAATAGTGGCTTTTAGAACAATGAAAGATAAACCAATTACTAAGAAGGTGGTGCTCTTCCCTAACCTTTACCAAAATATGTTATGATATGGATTATTTATGTTGGTAGATGGAATGATTTGGAATCGGCGCCCCCCCTACATCGATAATCCATATACATCATCGATGGAAATATTATTATAATCCATATTACTACATGCATAATAATGAGTTAATACGTTATTATAATGTATTAGTAATATATTAATATTTTAATAATGTATAGATACTTTTTTAATATATTAATTCTTTGATATTAATGTTTTAGTATATATTGTTATAATTTATTAGGTAATGTATTTGTTTGTGTTTTATTACTACATTTATAATAATGAGTTAATACATTATTATAATGTATTAGTAATATATTAATATTTTAATAATGTGTAGATACTTTTTTAATGTATTAATTCTTTATTATTAATGTTTTAGTATCAATATTTATGTTTTATTTATAAAATGATTAATACATTAATATATTTAATATATTAATACATTAATACATTTATGTATTAATAATGTTTTACTAATATATTAATATATTAATTAATAATAATACTTTAATGTATCAAGGATATTTTAATATATTAATGCATTAATGTAATAATACATTAATGTATTTAATTTATTTAATGCATTAATGTAATCATGCATTAATGTATTTAATACATTTAATACATCAATATATTTAATAGATTAATGTATTAAATATATTAATGCATTAATGTATTTAATGTATTAATACATTAATATATTAATGTATTAAATACATTAATGTAATATATTAAATATATTAAATACATAAAATACATCGATACATTAAATAAATTGATACATTAAATACATTAATGTATTAATACATCAATACATTATTATTAATTAATGCATTAATACATTAATACACTAAAGCATTAAAATAATAATAAGTTAAAGTATTATTATTAATTAATACATTAATTAATTAATGTATTTAATGTATTAATGTTATTTTAGGTATGTTGGTTGTCAACTAGCAACAACCACATTTATATAAAAAGTGGTTGATATAAGTGGATCGACATCATTAATTTTAAAGAGTGGAAAATGGTGCTGGCGTATATCAACCACTTTTTACATAAATGTGGTTATTGCTAGTTCAATAAATTCCAACAATGTTTGTTTGATTTGATTGAGTTTATAGCTGGATTCGTATGGTTGCTGGGATTTTTAGTTGGACTCGTATGTTTTTTGAATTGATGGTTGGGTATCTCAAGTCGTTGAATTTGGTGCACTTATTCATTGAATGTTGAGAGTTTAGTTATCAGTACGCTATACATTGTTGGGATTTATTTGCATGTTTTTTGAATTTATCACTCCCTTTTCCAAATAAAAAGAGGGTTCAACCCACGACTGGCAAAGAGGAGCGTAGCCTCCCACCTCCACTCGATCACGTTTTATAATTACCGCCTCTGTCCATATTTCGCCTTCCACACTATCACCATTTGGCAATACTTCTGAACGGTTCGCTTCCAACGATAAAATCTGTTGTAGGTTAAGCGAACGAACATATGATGGGTGTGGTGTCTCATCCGACCACCAGATGATCCCTCCTAGATAGCGACCTTCCTTCTACGTCTAGTAACTAACCTTATCCTTAAACTAACCTAGTAACTAACCTTATCCTTAAACTAACTGACTTTATCCTTGAACTAACCTCGCGCGACTGGTCTCTAGAACGACGTGTTAGTCTCATTCTTCGGAGTTTGACAGTCGTGTAATTAAATTTTCGCCTAAAGTTTTGAAGGAGAGCCGTTGATTTTGTTGCACTCTCACTTGTAAGGGGTCGTCATCGTTTTGGCTGTGGAATTACTGAGAATAGAGACCAGAGTTTATGGTCGGTAAGTAATAGTTCCTCTGAAATCGTGAAATGATTTGATGATTTCGAACTCAACTCGAGAATCGGATGGTTAACGAGAAATTAACATCCTTCGCTTTAAAAGGGTGGTAGTCCGTGTTTAGCTGAGTTCGTTGTTCCACCTTTCACTCGTGCCCTTTTTAGGCATTTCCTTAATAACTCTGTACCCGCTTGATTTCTGCAAATATGACAATTTCTGCAAATAAATTAATTGCGTGGATTGTGGGCACACTTAACCGAGGGTGTTAGTGCTGGTTGGTAAAACTTTGGTCCAGGAGAACGGTTTTACCCATTTCCAAATCTAGTGGAAAAAAAATGAAAGTAATATTTCTAAGCCGCTTGATCTTTTGAATCAAAGATTTTCCTGTTTGTTTAGGACCAGTGACCTTCTACTTCTGTGTATGATTAACCGGTAAAATCAACTTTTTAGTGAAAAGTTCTTTTCGATTGATTTTAACTCCTACTTTAAGGACTTGTTATAAGAATTGATTCATGCACATATTGCACCATGATCCTTAAGATACTTGTCCCAAGCGCTAACCCCGATGAAGGGGATAAGATGATCCACAAGGAACGCTCGTGCCTTTGTTGAATCACTTAGCTTGGGCGTTAGGCCTTCAAGCGTGTCTGGACTTGTATGTTTTAGTTGCTCTCAAATTCTCAATGGAACTGGCCTTACTATTCATAGCCTTGGTTAGAATAGATTTTTAACCGGTTTTAATTTAGTCTTGCGCCTTGTGGTGCTTACGCCTCTGAATTATTGTCCTATTAGTAAATTACCCTTAGTATAGCACAAAGGTTAGATTGGGGATAGTAGCTGGTGTTGGCGCACGTTGAAGATTGATAGATAAGTTTAGTAGGTTATTTTTGTACACCTCGAAATTGACTTAAGACTTGTTGGTTTATAGTTGAAAGCTCTTAGGTAGATTCTGCGCGATGAAGAACGGATAGTAATTATGATGTCTGTTATAGTCTTGAAACCATTTTAGGAGCGGATAACTAGAGCGCTCTTGTGCCTTTAATTATGTTCAAGTAGGATTGGTAGTGATTAAATTACTTGCGGCATGGAAAGGATTTGACAATTACTCTCGCGACTAATCACAATGTGGGTGCGTGTTGGGTTTAGAATTGTTTTACTCTTGTGCCGGAGATGATTATGTTATTTGCGCATGAAATGATTTGGGTGGATAATAGATACTCTTGTGCCATCGAAGTAAAGTTGATGTGTGAACGATTGTTTTAGATTTTAGGTTTTTGTGCAATTGGATTTTATTTTGAATAATGGATTAAAAACCTTTAATGCACTCTTAAATTTATTAACGGATGATTGTTGTAGACATTAAACTCGTTGCACTTATAAATTTTATGCCATGTACGATGGTTTATAAAATTGTTTATCTTATGTCTTGGCTTGCATCGTTTCTTGACTGATTTAAGTGATTAAGTTCTCTTGCGACATGGAATGTTATGTTACTTGTGTTGGTTCATGGTGATGATGTGTCTTCCTTGTGTCGTATTTGGCGATTAATGTGTAATGTTCTTGACTTGCTAGTCTAGAAAACTCTGCTAATGCGTGTGTAGGATCAAAGGTTTACAACATATAAATGATCATACAAATAATAAACATGGCAAAGGACTGCAAAGTTTGTATTATGATATCTCTGTGGATTACAAAATGGTTGAATGCGGCTGAATAAACTGACAATACTTGACTAGATCAATAGACAAAGGATCTTAGCCAGCATACAAATAAGCAACTGCAGTTGAATTAAATAACAACACTCGGCTAGATCAAAAGACAGAAGGATCTTAGGCGGAATACAAATAAGAAGCTAAAAAATAATACCCAGAATATGGGATCACTGTGGAATCAATGAAGAATGATGGAAGACCTCTATGATCTTCCTCGTGACTAGGGTGTGTCTTTCAACACTGAAATCAATAAACTGGTGTCTTCCTCCTGGAATACACTGAACTATCTCTTGTGAGATGTGCCTCTTCTCCTCAATAACAAGTCATAATCTGCATAATGATGAATTAGGTCGCTCACCCTTCCTTTATAGATTTCCAAAACCCTAAATCATGCTGAAACCCTAATTCACTGTTGACTTCCAAAACCCTAAATCACCGTTGAAACCCTAATTCACTGTTGACTTCTATTTTTAGCTCATAATGACTTAAAAGTTCTTTTAACCCTTTTTAGCTCAATGTCACTTTCTGAATATAACATGTGTGATTGGAGTGACCTCTAGTAAACTTGTTTACCCCTCTTTGGCCCTCGCTATAGTCTAACGGGGCGGTTTAGACCATTAATCCTCTTATCTGGAGCTCCTATTTGGAAAGGGACATTACAATCCTCTCTTCCCGAAATTGCTTGTCCTCAAGCAATACCAGTCTAGGGTGCTGCAACACCTGCTCACTCATCCAAGTAGCATCCTCTATTGGAAGCCCTCTCCATCTGATCAAACACTCTCTGATGACCTTGCTCCTCAGTTTCCGCTCACGGAACTCCAAAACCTCCTCCGGAACTAACTCCAACTGTCCCTCCTCATCCAACGGGGGAAGCTCTTCTGATGTGCTAATGAATTGTCCCATTTCCTTTTTGAAGCAAGACACGTGGAACACGTTATGAATCTCGCTCCCCTCTGGAAGCTCTAGCTCGTAAGCAACCTCGCCTACTAGGGGCATGATCCTGTAAGGACCATAAAATCTAGGTTTGAGCTTCTCGACCCCACTCTTCTTCAGAGATGATTGTTTGTAGGGTTGGAGTCTCAAGAAAACCAAATCTCCAACGTTAAAGCTACGCTCTATCCTCTGCCTGTCCATTTATCTTCTGTCAGTTTTGCGTCGTCTGCAGGTTCTCTTTCAACAACTTGAGAATATCCCGACTCTCTATGATCCAATCCTTGGCCTTGGGAACCCTGCTCTCCCTAAATACCAAGTCTACCGAAGTGGGAGAATTATATTTTTTCAATGCTCGAAAGCGTGTCATACCAATGGACATGTGGAAGGTGGTGTTGTAGCAATGTTCTCCTAAATGTAACCACTTTACCCACGTTTTGTGTTGTCCTCCTACATAGTTCCTCAAATACACTTCAACCCACTTGTTGATAATCTCAGTCTTCAATCTATCTGAGGGTGATAGCTGGTTCTAGGTGTCAACTCTGTCCCCACCAACCAAAACAACTCTCTCCAAAATGTCCCTATGAACCAACTGTCCCTGTCACTGACGATGTTCTTCGACAACCCATGAAATCTGAAGACCTCCCTGAAGAAAAGCTCTGCTACTTGAACTGCGATGTACTCTGTCGGTATGGCGTAGAAGTGAGAAAACTTGGTCAATCTGTCGACCACTACATAGATATAGTCCTTACCCTAGACCTTGGGTAGACCCGTGATGAAGTCCATAGATATACTCTCCCATTTCTACTTTGGAATCGGGAGTGGCTAAAGTAGCCCTGCTGGAAGAGCATGATTTGACTTGTTCTGTTGGCAAGTCACACACTCACTGACGTGTCTCATAACATCCTGTTTGAGTCCCTTCCATGAGAACCTCTCTCTGATTTGTCTGCAGGTTTTGAAAAACCCTTGATGGCCTGCTAGAGGTGAATCATGAACTGCAGCAAGGATCTTCTTCTTAAGCCCTGAATCTGGCACCAAGTAGACTCTATCCTTGTAAAATATGACATCGTCAATGACCCTATACCGATCATCCTGTATCTGCCCATCCATCACCTCACAAGCAAACTTGTTCTTGGAATATTACACTAACAAGTGGGATTTCCAATCTGTTGAAATCTCCATCAAAGAAAATGTTGCAGGTCTCCTCGATAGTGCATCGGCCACAATGTTCTCCTTCCCCTTGACATACTCTATGTCAAAGTTGAATGCTTGTACCTTCGTCACCCATTTCTGTTGGCACTCACTGAGTTCCTTCTACTCAAGGAAATACTTCAAATTGTTGTGATCGATCTTGACCACGAATTTGTTGCCCAAAAAATATTGTCTGAACTTGGTCAAGGCATTCATGATTGCCAACATTTCCTTGTCATAAATGGAGTACAAACTCTCAGGTTGACTAAGCTTTCATCTCTTGACTATAATGGGGTGTCCTCCCTGAATCAAAACTGCACCGATCCCTTCACTGGATGCATCACACTCTAGTACAAATGGAAAGGTGAAGTCCAGTGGTGCCAACACTGGCTAAGTGCCCATGACTTCCTTCATGTGATCAAAGGCTTCGTGTGATTTCTTGGTCCATATGAAGGCCCCATGCTTGGTAAGATCTGTCAGCGGTGCTCCAAGCTGAGAAAAACCCCGGATGATCCGCCTGTAATAGCTGCACAACCCAAAGAAGATCCTCAATTCTATCACATTCTTGGGCATCGACCAATCCAGAATGGCCTTGATCTTCTCTTGGTGCACCTATACCCCCTGTGCATTGATGATGTGGTCTAAGTAAAGCATCTCTGTCATACCAAACTCGCACTTGGAATCTTTGGAATATAATGAGTGTGCCTCCATGATGCTCAATACCTCATCCATGTGCCTCATATGCTCTTTCCATGACCGTCTATAGATCAAGATGTCATCGAAGAAAACCAAGATTAATTTTCTTAACTGATCCATGAATATATGTTTCATGCAAAACTGGAATGTAGCGGATGCATTGGTTAGCCCAAATGGCATAACCAGGAACTCGAAGTGTCCAAAATGACATCGAAATGTCATCTTCTCTATGTCCTGCTCTCGAATGTTGATCTGATGATATCCAGAGTGTAGATCAATTTTTGAGAAGAAAAATGCCCCATGCAATTCATCCATCAACTCGTCAATGCGTGGGATAGGGTATCGGTTCTTGATGGTTTTCTTGTTCAAGGCTCGATAATCAATGCACATCCTCATGGTGCCATCCTTCTTCAGAACTAAGACCACTGAAGAAGAAAAGGGGCTGGTGCTCAGTCTGATGTGTCCCATCGCCTGCAATTCCTTGATTTCCTTCTCTATCTCATCCTTGAACCTCCTAGGATGACGATAAGGGGGGGTGATCATAGGTTTTCCCCCCTCCTCCAACTCAATGGTGTGCTGAAACACCTTTTTAGGTGGTCTCCCTGGTGGAATTGATTTAAAGACCTACTGATGTCGTCCCAATAAATTCTTGATCGCTGTATGGTATTGTTGTCGACCTTCTTAATCCTTCGAAGTAATGATCAAGCATTCTGCGACATATGCTACCTCCCCATGTCTGAATATCCTCTCCATCCTCTTGGTTGAAACTGTCATGGGTGCTCCTATCGACATACCTCTTAGAACAACCTCTTCCCATCTTGATCTCTGAATCCCATTTCCAAGTTTTGGTAGTTGGTAGTGATTTTTCCCAAGGTAATCATCCACTGAACTCCTAACACCACATCTGTGTCTGATAGGTCAACCACATAAAATGTGTCTCTCACTGTGTGGTTTCCTAACTTCATCTCTAAGTTTGGAACTCTGTCTAGAAACTCCACTCTATGGCCATCTACTACTGCAACATCAAACCCCTCAAACTCCTATGTCTGAAGTGCACGTATCGATACTAGTGAAGGGTCGATGAAGTTGTGGGTGGCCCCACCATCTATCAGGGCAATGCCCATTGCCCCTGAATAATCCCTCTGGTATGGAGGGTATCATACCTGGGAATACCAGAAAGGGTCACTATGACTCCTCGCTTTGTCGGTTTCCTCCTTTTATCCTGCTTTGGCGGTTGTGGGACTACTGGAGGATGGGCTCCTACTATTGTCGGTGGTCTACGTGGAGGTTTCTCCTTTGCTGGTGTTGACTCCTCCTCTGAACTAGTGGATCCACTGTCCTGCTCCTCCTTACTTTCTACGTTGTCTGCTGCTACCTCAATAAAATGAATCTCTCCCTTGCCCATGCACCTATGGCCTGGGACCCAAGGATCTCTACAGCTGAAGTAAAGATTCTTCCTCATAAGCTCTCACCTAGTCTCATCATCCAACCTCTCCTTGCCCTTCCATTCTCTCTGGAATGGCTTCCTGTCTCGATCCCTCTAGGGAACAAATGGTTTGGAGAAATTTTTAGCCTTTGGCACTGAGTCTTCCAGATCTCGAGTGCGAAGGATGGCATCCTGCAAAGTGGGAGGCATGTTTGCCTTCACCCATCCTCTCAAAGGATTTATGAGTCCTTCTGTGAATAGCATGATCAACCTAGGCTCTGATATATCTGTCACTACCACGGCTACCCGCTGAAACTCTATGATGAACACCTTTGTTGTGCCAGTTTGTATCAACAAGGATAAATCCCTAAAGTGTATCTCGGGATCCTTCCTGTCAAACCTATCCATGAGCCTATCTGTAAACTCCCTATAGGAGGTGATGCGAATGTGACCCAATGTCACCAGTCCATGATACCACCACTCATGTGCCTCACCCTCCAATTGTAAGGTTGCGAAATTGATGGCCTCTGTCTCGGTCATCTGGTTGAGCTTGTAATACGTGTCTAGCTTCTGTACCCAATCTCTGGCGGTGTATTTGGACGATCCGTCGAAAGAAGGGATGGTGAGTTTCCCAAATTTTCAGATGAAATCGAGGTTATGCCCTTACTGCTATTGTGGTCCTCCCCTCTGCGGCTCTCTGGGGCAGTTCCCGAGTCTGAGTCCACAGTAATTGACTAAGGTCATGTCTTGATGGAGTTCACAACCCAATGCTGCGTACTCCCTCCTATACTCTACAATGTTGTCGGCATGAGTGGGTGGCCTCTGTCCTATCGGTGCCAGTGCTACTACCGGGGGTGCCCTCTGAAAACTGGGAAACAAGGGTCTGAGAATCCTACTCATAGAGGTGTATGTGCGAGAGGGTGACTGGGGTCTACTACCTTCTCCCGAGTTCCCCTATGTTGCATGTGGGACTTGTGTATATGGGGTGCCCACTCTAGCCAATCTATTAACCACCTATGCCAAGCACTGAGACATGGTCCATTGACTAGCTAACATATCAATGATAACCTGCATGAAAGCTGCCTCCGGATCTACGGGGGCCTTCCCACTGCCCTCTGATCGCTCATATATGTCTCCTAGAATCCTCTCTACCTCGTGCTCAGCCTCACACTCTACCCTTCTCTCTGCTTCTTTGTTTGGCTCTTCCTCTTCCTCTGAGCTAGGAGGAAAAAGGGGAAAATCAGGCCTATGCCTTCTTTCCTGATGCCTGTTGTAAGTGACATATTTGTCACCTATGTGTTCATGACCCTCTAGGTATTCTGCTGCACTCATTGTCTTTAGTCACAGGCTGGCAGGACTAAAGATCTGATACCACTGTAATGTTCCCGACTTGGCTAGTCTAGGAAACACTGCTAATGTGTGTGTAGGATCAAAGGTTTACAGAGTATAAATGACCATACAAATAATAAACGTGAAAAAGGACTGCAAAGTTTGTATTATGATATCTCTGTGGATTACAAAATGGTCGAATGCGGCTGAATAAACTGACAATACTCGACTAGATCAACAAACAAAGGATCTTAGCCGGAATACAAATAAGCAACTGCGGTTGAATTAAATAACAACACTTGGCTAGATCAAAATACAAAAGGATCTTAGCCGGAATACATATAAGAAACTAAAAGATAATACCCGAAATATGGGAGCACTGCAAAATCAATGAAGAATGATGGAATACTTGGATGATCTTCCCGATGACTAGGGTGTGTCTTTCAACACCGAAATCAGCTAACTGGTGTCTTCCTCCTGGAATACACTGAACTATATCTCCTGAGATGCGCCTCTTCTCCTCAATGACAATTCATAATCTTCATAATGATGAATTAGGTCACTGACCCTTCCTTTATAGCTTTCCAAAACCCTAAATCATGCTAAAACCCTAATTCACTGTTGACTTCCAAAACCCTAAATCACTGCTGAAACCCTAATTCACTGTTGACTTCTATTTTTAGCTCATAATGACTTAAAAGCGCTTTTAACCCTTTTTAGCTCAATGTCACTTTTTTAATATAACACCTGTGACTGGAGTGACCTCTAGTAACCTTGTTTACCCCTCTTTGGCCCTGGATATAGTCTAACGGGGCAGTTTAGAATATTAAGCCTCCTCTCTGGAGCTTCTATTTGGAAAGGGACATTACATAATGCTTGATATTGTTACGTTATTTAGGTGAAGGTTGTGTCAATGAAGTTGTTATTTATTATGATGTTTTATTTAACTAACGCAACATTAAAAGAAAAAAAAATTACTTGTTTTACGTCGCTTGTTATCGTAACGGTGGGGATGTTACATATGGTATCATAGAGGGTTCAACCTTGCGACTGTGGATGTCCACACCTTCCATGAATTAAGCCCTTGATTAATACTCATCGCTAATTGAAATACTAACTTTTCCATGCGGTAATCACAACTAGAGGATGGCGCAGAAATTCACGATGTGGTACCAGGGGAGGAGGCGTGACTCCTCCAGTAGCACCCACTCCTGAGGGGTCCAATCCCCAAGGATAATAAAGTTTTTTGAGCATGAGCGAATTTTCGCGCACGATGCGTTGGGTCTGACAAGGTCCTTCCAAGGAAATGTCAGAGGCCTTGACAAACCGTTTGTATTGATATGAGGCTTGTATCTTGGGATGGGTGACCACCTGGGAAGTCTTGGTTACCGAGTGCAAGCCTCATAAGTGATGATTGATGCTATGCAATTCATTTCACTGGTTTCAATCCCATTTCTTCACCCCTGTGAGCATCACCCAATGCAATGAGTGATAAGTGGATAAACTCCATAGTAGTAATTATTATTCCTGTTGAAAGAAGTATGGAATTTATACAAATAGTTGAGATGGTTTAGTCTCTTTAACTAAATAACAGAAAAAAAACTAAATGTAACTGACACAGTTAACTAACACTATCCTGTAGGATTAGTTAAAATTCCCCCCTTAATCTGAAGGGACATATGACATGCCAAGCTGTGTTCTGAATTTCTCAATTTTTTCACAGCCCAGTGCTTTAGTAAAGATATTGACAATTTTCTTTGATGTAGAACAATGTGTCAGATGAATGGTTTTGGCCTCAACATAATGTCGAATCAAATGATATTTGGTGTTGATATGTTTGGTTCGATCATGGATTTAGTATTTTTGGCCAATTGTATTGCATAAGTATTGTCAACAAAGAGAGGTGTTGAAGTCATATGTTTCTCCTGCAAGTCTTCAAGAATTTTCCAAATCCAAATGATTTCTTTTGTGGCTTGAGTTGCTGCAACGTATTCAACTTCATTTGTAGAACCATCATGAATTGATTTCTTTCGTGATCTCCAAGTGATGGTTGTTGATCCAAGATTCATCAAATAACCTGAAGTAGACACTCCATGCTCTTTATCTTCGTCAAAGTCAAAATCTGAATAACGAATGAGATGGAAGTATTAAGCTTTAGAATATTTGATGCCATACGATTGAGTGTCTTTTAATTATTTGAGCACTCATTTTGTTGTTGTCCAATGGCCTTCACAGGGCTGATGCATAAACCTAGAAAGTATTCCTACAACAAAAGTTATGTGAGAACGAGTAGTAGTAAGATAAATTAAATTTCCAACAAGTTGTCTATACTTTGTTGGATCTTCAAATGAACTACCTTCATTTGAAGTAAGTTTTAGATTATGCTCCAATGGAGTACAAACAAGATTACAATCCTTTATCTCAAATTTGATCAATAGTTATCCAATATATTTCTTCTGAGAAATAAAAACGTTCTTCATTTTTTTATCTACTTCAATTCCTAGATAATAATGTAGTAATCCCAACTCTGTCATATCAAAAACCTTTTTCTACTTTTTAATAGACGCTATATAATCATCATTATTTCATGTGATAAGCAAATCATCTACATAAACAACTAGATATACAACTGATCTTCCAACTTTCATAACAAATAAAGTTGCATCATCTAGATTGAAATGCTTATAATTCAACTTGAGAAGATGTTCAGTTAAATTTCCATACCATGCACGAGGTGCTTGTATTTAACCATACAATGATTTTATCAATTTTCATAATTTATGCTCTTTTCCTTTAACAAAAAAACCCTCTGGATGCAACATATAGACATCTTCTTTTAAATCTCCATTTAAGAAGGCAGTTTTTACATCCATGTGATGTATTTTCCATCCTTTTTGAGTTGCAAGAGAAAATAAAGTTATAATAGTGCCCCATTTTGTTGTAGGGGAAAATGTTTTGGTATAGTCAATACCTTCTTTTTGTGCATACCCCTTTGCTACAAGTAATGATTTCTTCTTATCAAGAGAACCATCAGCTTTATACTTAATTATATAAACCCACTTACTACCAATTGGTTTGATCCCAATAGGAGGATCCACCAACCTCCAAGTGCCATTTTTAATAAGAGCATCATACTTTTTCTGCATTGCATCGTTCTATTCATTAAAACTAGTGGCTTCTTCAAAAGTAGTAGGTTCATTAACAACATAAAAGTTTAACTCAAATTCACCATACCTTTTTGGCATTGTCTTGGTTCTTGTTGATTTGCATACTGATTACTGCAATATTTTCTCAGTTTCAAGAGTCTTTGAAATAGGTTCTTGATGACCATTATTATCCTCCAATATTTCCTCAGTAGAATCATTATTATCAACCAATTGTTCTTCTACAGAAATATTATTATCATCAAAAACATTGCTATCAACTAATTTTCTTCATTCTTTGTTGTTGTTGAAGGATAAAAAACATTGCTATCAACTAATTTTTCTTCATTCTTTTACTTGGTCTCATTCTCTGGTGTTGTTGAAGGAAAATCCACAGACGGGTCTAGAATATGAATCCCCCCTTCAAGATGTGGAATATCATTATCCCATTCATAATAAAACTTCTTGGAAGAGAATCTATCCAATTGATTGAGTTGTCTATTAATAGTAGAAGCATCTTTAGCGAATTCGAGAAAAATAACATCTCTTGAAACAACAAATTTCTTATTTTCCTCATCATACAATCGATAATCTCTGGAAGTATTAGAATACCCCAAGAAAATACATTGGTGACTTCTTTCACCCAATTTGTCACGGTGTTGTTTAGTAATTAAAGCATAACATGCAGAACCAAAAACTCTGAAATTTTGAACAACGGGAATACTATTATACCACAATTCATAAGGGTACTTATTATTGATGGCAGTAGAAGGAAATTGATTGTGAATATAAAAGGAAAAAAGTATTTCTTCTCCCCAAAACATCAACCTGACATTTTGAAAAAACATCATTGGCCTTACCATATTAAGCAAAGTTCTGTTGATGTGCTCTGCTACATTGTTCTGTTGTGGGGTATAAGGGATGGTGGTCTGATGTTTAATACCATTCTCCTGCAAGTATTTTTCAAATGCATTAGAGGTGTATTTTCCACCATCATCTGATGGTAGAGTGCCAATATTAAGTTGAGTTTCATTTGTAATCCATAAATTAAAATTATTAAAAGTTGCAAAAATCTGATATTTCTCTTTCAACAAATAAACCCAACACATCCCGGTGTAGTCACCAATCAAATTCAAGAGATATTTATTACCATTTGCATATTGAATAGGCATGGGCCCACATAAATTATAATCTATGAGACCTAACTTACTGGAATCTCGAGAAGTAGATCCATAAAAAGGCTATTTACAATGCTTGCCTAAAATACAAGAATTACATGGAGAAAGCTTTCTTGGAATAGTAGGAAGCCCTTGAATACCTTTATGTTTCATAATCCAGATACTATCATAATTAATATGACCAAAACGAGCATGCCACAAAAATATGGAAGACAAATTATCACTATGCTAAGCCAAAAAAGATGAATTAGATGAAAAAGATGACGTCCCTTTAAGTTTTAAAAAGTTTGTCTTCTTCAACACCGGTCATAACAATCACCTGATCAGATGTTTTTCTTATTTCAATTATACCATCCAACATATGTATAGAATGTCTTTGATGACTAATATGTATGAGAGATATCATATTTATTTTTAATTGATGATTGTAAAGAACATCATGAACAATATAATCAACAAGTCCTGGTAAGCGAAGTCGAATAGATCTAATTCCTGAAGGCTTTAACTTGGACTTATCAACAAAATGAACTATTCCATCAATTTGATTACTAAATGTCTCAAAACCATTTCTCCTAAAGGTCATATGGAAAATGGCTCTAGTATCTAAAATCCAAGTGTCTTCCCAAGAAGCAAAAGAAGTGCTAAAAAATTCATTGATACTAAGATTACAATGTGCAATAATATAGTGGGAAGATTCAAGTGGTTTTCCTTTTTTTGGAGGTTGTTTCTCTTTCTTCTCACTAATCCTTTCCCAATGAGTGCGACAATGAGAAGAGGTATGACCTAGTTTACCACACCTATATCACTTAAGAGATTGTTTATCAGTCTGAAAATGTTTCTTCTTTCTATCATCTTGTTGTTTGTCTCCTTGATGATAATGACACCCCCTACCTCTAAATGGTCTCCTACCATGACCTCTATTACTATGGTCAAATCTTTCAGACTCCCCTCTAGGTTTCTTCTCTTTCTGTGCAAGACACAAAGTTTCAACTGTGGAAGTGGAAAAATATTCCTTCTTCCCAAAAGCTTTCTCTCTTTCAACAAATTTTGTCTACAAGAGTATCAAAAGTCATGGCTTTCATCTATCCACTAGCTTGAAGAGACTCTAAGTAGTGAGAATAGGTAGGATATAGGGATTTAATAAATGAAGTGAGTTGTAAATCAACTTTGACACCAATTGAGAAATATCATGAAAAAAATATTTAATTTCAGAAGCTAAATTCATGGGATTATTATCTTTCATTCTAGATTAATCAACTTCATCAACAATTGTATAATTTCTAGCTCTGAATGGGAGTCATAAAGATCTTTTAATTTTTTTAATGCTTTAAACATTGTGGTGTTGGAAATAATATATCTACTTACCTCTTTAGTGACCAAGGAAGAAATTAAAGCATGTGACTTTTTATCTTTACTCTTCCAAATTGCAAGTTGTCTGGAATCTATAAGTTGCTCTAGCTCATTGTCATCCTTGCCTTCACAAATTTCCTCCCATAAATAATTAAAAATAAGAGTATTTTTTATTTTCCGAAACCATTCTTGGTAATTTTCTTGTCTGGGGAGAACTACTCCCATAATCGATATTAATGAATGCATTCTAATGTGTAATCTGGGTAAATGAAATTCCACTTGCAAATAATTAAAGAAATCTCACAACAAGCACACCTTCGACCTTGCCTGTTGAACAATGACTATGTAGACTGCTCACAGTGGATCCCTGTATCTTCTTTTAGTCACAAAGAAAGATATCGCACCCAACAAATCTTTCACACACTGGAAATAACGATTTTCCTTGGAAGAGTAGGCTACACAGTTCAAGATCTCTGATCACTTCAACGATTCCACCGGTTCTTCTTTTTCAGCGATCAATACAGAGTAGTATTTTGATGCTTCCAAACAATAGACAAATCTTCAATCTTCCATTATGAACCAACAACATGGATAGGAAATTTATAAGAAAGAGAGCAGGGAGTTTTAAAACTAGAGAGAAATTTCCAGATCAACGACAGGAAACTTACAAAGAAAGAAAAGCATGGAGTTTAAAAAAAAAATGCATCTTTGATACCATTGTACACATGCCCGTGAATAAACTCCATAGTAGAAATTATTATTCATGTTGAAAGAAGTATGGAATTTATACAAATAGTTGATACGGTTCAATCTCTGTAACTAATAACATACAATAAACTAAATGTAATTGACACAGTTAACTAACACAATCCTGTAGGATTAGTTAACAAAATATTAAGTGATGATCCAAAATGTTTATGACAACCAAAGGGATTAATTTTTAAATGCTAAAATGATAGAGATAGCTTGATGGACAACAATAGTAAACATGAATGGATTTGAAGCAATTGAGGCACAACGATAACATGTTGAACATAATGGAGAGAGTGAGAGTGATTCCAGTGAATGATACTTTCCTTGAATCAAGAACTTATTTATTTTTCATTACATTTCAGTGATTTTATCATGTAGTAAATCATAAATTAGTTGTTGATTTTAATTAATAACTATAATTTTCCTTAGATTGAATTATTGAATGTCAATTTCTCTCCTCTCCTGGACTTCGCATGTGGATTTTGTGAACAAATTTTTCCTAATAAACAAGTTATATTGGTTGTCATAATAAACAAGTCATAGTGTTTGCATTTAAGGTGAATAAGTTGGTAAAAAGGAGTGACTCATAGTTATCATTTTGTTTATATGGAACCTTATTGTACATTGCCTTAAATATTTATGAATAAGTGCAACATTGTAATGCAATGATTCACATCACTAATTTTTATTTTGTTGCATATATTCAATTTTAAAATATTTAGCAATGCATGCCATAACAATATTATGAATGAGCATAAACAAATAAAATGTTGTACACTAATCCTAGATATACATGTATATTTATTAAAATATAAATACACATAGTAGGAATTCAATATTGAGGCTTTTATAATCCAAATTGACACTTTCCTAATCAAAACTCAGACTTTTCAAATAAAAAATATTTGAAATTCACACTTTCATAATAAGAAAATACACTTTTGAAAACCAATAT
>ML777848.1:140543-156596 GCA_009831015.1 Picea engelmannii | reverse complement strand
ATTGACACTTTCCTAATCAAAACTCAGACTTTTCAAATAAAAAATATTTGAAATTCACACTTTCATAATAAGAAAATACACTTTTGAAAACCAATATTCACCCTTTTGGAATTAAATTTTCCACTTTAGATACACCAATAATCGCATTTTTGAAATTGTAATTCACAATTTCTTAGTCATTCTTACTTATTAATTTGAATTTAATGACATTGAACTCTTAGCTAGAAAATATTTCAAGTTGGATATGGAGAGTCATCTTCCAACATGTAAAACAAATTTGAAAACTCTTTCACTTGCAAGCCAACAAATTAGCATTCTACATTTTGATAAACATATATACACACAATCAAATAATTATATAAACATCATAAATGGTTAGACATAGGAATATAATTCTAGGCAAACCAAATGTATAGATGATTTTCTTATGAGGGATTGAAACCTGGAGTCAAACAACCCATTTCCAACAGAAGAAAAATTAGCACCATGTGAGAAAAGATATTTTTATCATTGAATTCTCTATCCACTCACATATCATTTTCTCATTTTAGTTTTGATATTATATTTTTAGTTTATTTTGTTCTAAAACTTATAGATTAAAAAAAAAATCATAGTTATCAAGGTATCTAAAAACAATTTCCCTAGTTATGGAGGTACCCATCATTAACACTAAAATTACATGACCATAATTAGAGAGAAAAACCATTTGGTAACCCAAAACTTTATAGAATTCAATTCAAATATTAATTTGTTGACTTCCAAAATAATAGATTTAATAATTTTCCTAAAACCAATTTGAAAAAAGGTGGAATAAATTGCTTGTGTAGATTGTGCTTATATACCTGTTTTAGAAAACTATATATGTGACACTAAAATAGTTGTGTAGATTGTGCTTATATAGTTGTTTTAGAAAATTATTTACAACTTACCTCACTCAGAAGGATTTGATCGACGTTAGTTACATCCTCTCTTGTAAAAACTTGGTTTAGATACTCTGTTGTGAATGATTTTGCCTCAACCGTGAATTTTTGTGGAAGCGACAAAGGAGATTGTGTGGCTCAAGAAAACACTTGAATATTTGAAACAGAAACAAGTGAATTCTAATCCTCTTCTAGTTGACAATACTTTTGCAATCAAGTTGTCCAATATTACCAGATTCCATGATTGAACTAAGAACGTCAATAAAAAGTGTCACCTGATTCGATATCATGTAGATGCCAAGACTATTCACTTGAGACGTTATTCCACAAATGAGAAATTGCAAACATATTCACCAAAGCGTTTGGAAGAAAAAAATTTGAGAAGTTCAGAACAATGTTTGGACTCACACACACCCCTCCAGATTAATGGGGGGCGATGTTGGACATGTAATCCTTAGAATTGTGGTGGTTGTAATAGTAATGTACATATGAATCATCATAGGTGATAAGAAGAGTCGTACATTGGTGAAGACCAACAATTGTATTTTGTATATTTATTGAGCTTCAAGCTAATGGAAATATCATCTCATGGAGTTATGATTTCTTCCCACTCGTGGTGTGACATGTAATAACTAATAAATTAATAGTTTAATTAAAAACTGTAATTTATCTCTTTTGTCATAAAGTGGGATGTGGATTTTGTGAATAAATTTGCCATAATAAAAAAGTTATAGTGTTTTCATTTAAGGTGAGGAAGTTGGTAAAAAAGAACATGGTCATAATCTTGTTTATATGGAACCTTATTGTACATTGCCTTAAATATTTATGAATAAGTGAAACTTTGTAATGTAATGATTGACATCACTTCTTTTTATTTTTTTGCATGTCTTCAATTTTTATATATTTAGCAATGCATGTCATAATGATATTACGAATGCACGTAAAAAAACAAAATGTTGTACACTAATTTTAGATATACATGTATATTTATTGAGTCTAAATGCAAATTGTAGAAATTTTATATTAACACTTTTGAAATTCAAATTGACACTTTCTTAATAAAAAAAACACACTTTTAGAATAAAAAATATTTGAAATTCACACTTTAGTTTAAAAAATATATACTTTTGAAAATCAATATTCTCACTTTTATAATCAAAATTTTGAAACCAATTTTATCATCAAAATTTTCAAATCAATTTTATAATCAAAATTTTCACTTCTCATGGACCAATAATTACAATTTTAAAATATTTGATAATAAATGAAGAAATAAGACCCCACCTCCTACCTAAGCACTCAAAAGGCATAACTTAATCTACACACATGATTTTTTTTCCTTAAAATTATAAACAATGTGCACTCTTATTAAAATTATAAACAATGTGTACTAGTTTATTTTCTTTCCTATAATTACAATTTTAAAATATTTGATAATAAATGAAGAAATAAGACCCCACCTCCTACCTAATCACTCAAAAGGCATAACTTAATCTACACACGATTTTTTTTTCCTTAAAATTATAAACAATGTGCACTCTTATTAAAATTATAAAGAATGTGTACTAGTTTCTGTTCTTTGCTAGTCTTAGTATCAACCACGATATTAATGGCGATATTAATTACATAGCGTTTAACTTAAAACACATTACATTAAACTTCTTTTGTGAATATTCTATTACGTCTTTAAACTTCTATATTCTTCACTATATATTTTTTCTTTTTTCTCCATTTTTTATGTGTAAACTCCCCTCTCTTCTCTATGACCTCTTTCATATTCTTCCTTTTGTTCCTCTCTAAAACTCGCCACTAATAACTCGTTTACCTTCTCAAAATTCCATCTTCTATGCCGCTCTATGCATTATGCTTCAAGGAGGTACCTTGCCCAAGAAAACAAATGGGCTGTGGGCTTCCAAGCATACTTTACACCTGTCACTCCAGCAGACGATTCAGACGCCACCCTGTTCACGTTAAGTTCTCATCACACCCAGGAAGGTTGGAGGGTTATCATGGTCAGACAGAGGTCGAGAGTAACCTTATTCCAGCCTTGCTTCTGCATGATGGTTATGAGGGTTACACGGTCTCGAGGTTCAAATATGACAGCAACGATGGAGGCGGGAAACGTTCTTCAGCCATGGAGCATCCTTTGCTGCAAAGTGATGAGGATGAACCCATGATCGACAATCAACTCCCCCCTCATGACGAGCTCGTTAATGGAAGTTGATTGGGGCCACCCTCAGGGTTCCATTCTAATTATAAATGTGCAAAATTGACTTTGCGAGGGCAGTGTCTTACGTCTTTTTTTCCTTGGTTATGTGAGTTTCTCTCCCACTTCTCTTACCTCTATTTCCAGTTTACTTGTTCCTGGAAATGGCCCCGAGAGGAAGGAAGCCTTCCCGTCTTCACTCTACTCATCCCTCTGATCCAGCGGAAGTTTCCATTGATGTGGCTGAATTCCCGTCTTCACTCTACTCATCCCTCTCATGCAGCGGAAGTTTCCATTGATGTGACTGAGACTATGTACAAGAGGTAGATAAAGGCAGGATGAACGAGCTTGAAGAAGAAGTTTGTCAAATCAGAGAATTTCATTCAGATGATGAAGTGGAGGCTAAGGTTGAAAGCTTCATATCGGATTTGGGGTTCCAACCCGAGATTCAATGTTTTACAGAATCCTCTAGATTCAATGTTTTACAAAATCCTCCAGATGTGGCATACCAAAACCATAGTGGCCATGGGTATGTTTTCCAAGGAGAAATATTTTCATTATTTTACAAAATCCTCCAGATGTGGCATACCAAAACCATGGTGGCCATGGGTATGTTTTCCAAGGAGAAATATTTTCATTAATTGAAGAATAGGAAGAAAGCTTTGGAAGTCCAGAATAACTGAAGTAGTCACCTTTCTTTCCAAACGTTAAGGGGTAACTTTGTCCCTCCTACAAGGAGCTATGTTGGTGTCTAGACCTTAAATAAATGTTGGTTGTTGCTGGTCGAGACCGTGGACCTCACAAGCTCTCAGGTTCAACATGATTAGTGGCATCTTGTTCTCTGTTTTTTCTTACTGATTAGTGATGGTTTTATGTGTAGTCAAACTGAAACTAGATAAATATGTCAATTTCAAACTGGTTAAAACCTAGTTTCACCTCAGGATTTATTTTTTGGTTTTTGAGAAATGTAGCCATAAGGACTGTCATGGTCTTTGTGGAAATGGGACTGCAAAACCTCTCATATATGTTTATATATAATTTATGTTCATAATTATATAGATGCTTACAAAAAAAATGGAAAATGGTATAAACATTAAGGTGAAGGATTTTCTTCGATGAAACACTTGAAACTATGAATGTTTCTATCTCATATAAATATTTATAGCTAGTTCTTAGTTCTTTGTGTATGATTAGAACTTGCATATTATTACTTTAGTTGGATTTTGTGAAAAGAAGTGCTACAAAGTATGATTCCAACTTTGAAACTCTCACATTTCTAATTTTTAGAGTGTACTTTGTCACATAAAATATAAGGTAATGTTATACATAGGGTGAATGACTCAATGTGTAGTTTGTGAAATGGTAAGTTGGTTTAAGGACATTGTCTTTTACTAAGACACAACTTTCTTTCGTGAGTGGACATGGGTAGTTGAGGGGTGCAACATGGTGTCTACACATTACTAATTAATTTAAATGCTTGAAGTTAGTAGCCATGGTTATAACTTATAGTATAAGTTTAGTACAAAAGAATTAAACGTGTAATGAATTCCAATTAATGGATTGGATTTGAACCAAAGAAATCGAATGTTGAGTTGACACATTAGGTGAATATAAAGGAAATGTTTTTCATAATTGAATCAGAGGATTGTGAAAGTAGGATAATGGGTTTTAATTGATTTAAGATTTCATAGTTGTTATCTAGTAGTCCATTTGCTTTTGGATTTTAGAATTGTGTAAATGATATTATGCTTTGAAGATGTTTTGAGCATATTTTTTTCTCATCTTTACGGAAAAAGAAAGAGAATGAGAAATATGTATGGTGACCTATTGAGCAGACATTTTATAAATATTGGTAAGGTAAGTGTGCTAAGATTCAATTTATTAAAATAGTCGGCTAAGAGATTAATGTTGGAAATAGTAATTACAAGTCGATGAGCTGAAGTCTTTGCCGATTTGTTAGTCAGTCGATTTTTTCATACATTCGTTTTGTCAGTAAGTAGATTTGTTAGTGAGTCAATCTATCTATCATAGTATAACCAGAGTTCATCAGTTTATATTTTATTCTACACAATATTAGTCTAAGTCAGTTGGCAAGCACGAGAGTTAATTAATGGAATCATTATTTATCTTTCTACAATTCAGTTAAGTAGTTGAGAGTGACTTGAATTAATGGTTATATTTAATGTTAGAGTCAATTATCTTTTGTAAGAAGTCCCAGTCACAATCAATATATATCTTAATCTAAAAGTAGTCGATGACACATGTAGAGAGGTGGAAAGAACATAGTTATGAAGGAGAACTAGCAACAGCGCAAGCAAGAGTCGAAGAAGTTTGAGCACAACCTCTGAGTCTAAGAAACGTTGTTGGAGTTGAAGCTTATCATAGTAGTGTACTCTGTAACTGCGTGTAGTGTATTGAAGTTAATATATATCAAGTAGTTTTTGTGTTCATAATTTCATGTGTACTTCTGAGTTTTTGATGTTTTTATAAATTCATTTGTTAAATATTAGAACTATGTGAAGAATGTAATATCCCCCAAAATAAATTATTATTAAAGTCTGAATACACTTAGGAATTTATTTCCGTTTTTGGCAAATTCAAATTTGGAAAATTATTGCCATTTATGGCAATTCTGAATTCTGAATTTAGTTAATTGTAATTTATTATTGTGACTATTGGGAAAAGATTTGATTTTTCCAACCAACTCTTTGACTATGACACTTGTAAGAAACAAATATTTTTTATATTTATTTCTGAGAGACAAATGGAATAGTCAGAGGTTGAAATCAGTTGACCATGACTCCATGAGTGGGGAACACGCTTGAACTACCTCGGCGCTAAATTTTACAAGTGAAAAATCAAGAATTTGGCCATTGGAAGCCCTTGAAAATGAGAGATTTGTAAAGCTGGGAAAATTCCCAAGGGGAAAAGACCTAGGCACAAGATGCTTTTCCATATATAGCATATGAGAGGAGGCAGGACGCTGCTTAGTATGTTGGTGGGGGAATAATATCACTTGTTGTTATGAGCACTATTTTCTGAGTGTGAGGCAAGGAGAATTTATGATCTGAAGGAGGACTATAGCGAAAGAGGAGTTTCGGGGTTCACCCTCATGGATTCATGGTCAGGCTAGGGGGTGAACGGAGCAAGTAGATTGGTGTTTTTTTTCTATGGTTGGGAGGAACTTGGTTGCTCCATTTGTTGTCCCAACACTTTGTTCAAATATGTACCTCTACTTATTGTTTTGTTGAATTGTTTATGTTTTTAGCTGGTAGAATAAAATGAATTGTGGGATCAGTCTATATAGTTTGATTTTATTATTTTAGTAAAGTAAGCAAGCTATTGTGTATGTGGACTGTAAATAAGTTGAGTTATGTAAATATATGCATACATAGAATGTGCAGTCAAGTTAAATGATGTAGAATTAATGCTTCGAATCATAAACGTTACCATATACTTATAGATAGGTATAGACATTTAGCTCGAGGGTTATTGGCCTATTGTAAAGGCTAAATGAATTCTGAAAGAAAAACACAGAAGGAGATAAATATATGTGTATATACTTATATATATTGTTGTATGTTTAAATTGCATAGAGTTGTACAAAATATCTAACATATTCACACACAGAAGGTAGTGTGTCGACCTCTTGAGTTATATACAATTCAAATACTTTTTATCAAAAGTCTATTTAAAGGACATAGAAAATTATAGTCCTCTCTATGGCAACAAACCCAAAAGAAAAATTTCTAGTATATAGTAATGCATGTCATCATACTGTTTAAATCAGAGACCTTCTTGTTAAGAGTTTTCTCCCTTGTTCTAAATTGTTCGGTCTGTTTATTCTAGGAAGGATTTAAGATACAATTAACCAGGTTATCTAGGGAACCCTAGAAAAAAATCTATCATAATACTAGTACCATAACATGGCACTCTGTACCACTATGAACAAAACTTGGAAACTGAGACTTAAACACTGAGAGTCAGAACTCGAGTACCTTTTGAGCACATCGAGCTCGTGGATCCAGTTGAGTAGAGTGAGTAAGTCCTATAAAAAGGAAAGAATTGAGAATTAGTAAATCAGTGTTAAGGGTTAATTAATGCTAGAATAAAATTTCAATTACAAGAACAGTACTTAGCTTGAGACTTTGGGCGCGAGTGCTTCCCATCGGCGTCACTGAGAAAAATGCCCATAGGTTTGAGGGGAGGAGTGGAACCAGAAAGGTATGATGGGTACCCTTGCAAAGTAAATAGGGGTCCCATCATTAATTTGGTAACCAAAAGTCTTAATTCTGGAATTGTACATAAGAAAGGAAAATAATGCCAAACCATTAATACTTTGATAATCTAACCAATTCATACAGATCATACATGTCACACAGAGACATCTAACGCCCTATTCATATTACATTTGATATGTTTTATGCTGAAGGGATGTCAAGTTTTATTTCGAACACATAAATATAGGCACATAGAAAATTACTTGAATCAAGTTAGAGCCAAAATACTAAATCAATGGATCAAAAGATAACAGGAAGATGGGACATTATTAAATATGTAAGCTACAATGCATAAACAAAACTAAAAAGTTTACACAGTATAAAATTATCCCACATAATTTCCCAATACAAACTGCAGGTAAGGTTGCGAGTTATTGTTCTCACTTTTATTAAAAACTTACAAAATGATCATAAAGAAAATGCGGTCAAGAACATAATTCTAGACTTATAAACCACATGTCTTGTACGCTAATATTTAAATTGTTTAAATTCTAGAGTAATTTCCCACAGTGAAAGTTTTAAGACTAACTTTTTCCGTTCAAGTTCGAACAAGGTAACTCGATCTAGTTATTAAATCTACACAAGGACAAGGAAAATCTTGTCACATTTATAGGATTGAATTTACGATAGAAACTAATTCACAGATGTAATATTTTCACAGTGAGTCAGATGCATAACGTTTTCTAGAGTCAAGGGTTCGAAAGCTCGTGACTTAATCAAAACAGGAAGAGAAAGTTTGTAATCTATATATACAAGGAGATTTAACCTAGTATGATCGTTAGGCGAGAGGAAGGTCATGAACCCAAATGAAAAATAGAAAGAAAAAACAAAAAAAGGAAACTCAAGTATGAGTGAAAAGTCGAGGTCCCGATTTTACCAGTAAAAACCCTCATGATTTTTGCAAAGTATAAATTTGACAGAACCCACATAAAATAATAATAAATTGTCACTTCCACGGGACACTACCTATATGAAACGTTAAGAGTATTGTCGATGTTCCGAGTAGATTTCATCCATGGGGTTTCGACGTTCGGCATGCCATGAATGACAACAACAAAAACTTACCAGATTAATATTTAAGAAGAAGTCTGGGGATGGTTGTTGCCGACAGTAAAAGAAAAAAGAACCTAGCAGTGTGACGAGGCTATCCCTGTTTTTTTTATTGAGCTGACTGGGTAAACTTCATACAGAGACTCAACAAGTATCACGAGTGGAGGGTCGTTGCATTCATAGGGTAATCTAATATCGTGACCGCCAGAGGATGGGTTATAGTTATAAAATACACAGAATGGGGACAAAACATATCCAGGAAACACAGGATAAGAAAAACTCAACCAATAGATATAGAGACTCTCATTAACAACTGACCCTTCAAACTACCTATTATACATGACAACATAATCGTGAGAGTAGATGAAAACTTACCTGATGAAGGAGAAAACCAGATGGTCATGCATCCGTCCTCCTGCATTACATAGAACAAGAACCTTTGGGTCACATTTCCACCTTGTTTTCTTTTCACATAGAGAAACCTTGCAGAGATTGACACCAGGTAGTATTACGGAAATGCGTAAGAACCAAAAGAAAGTGAGACTTAGTTACCGAATACCTCTCACATCTTAGATTAATGGTGAAGGGATGCGTGGGTACACTGCCATGTGTTTAAACATGCTTGGCACCTCAACATTGGTCACGACAACCTAGGATCATTACTTTGTAGAACCCTAATAACCTTCAAGAACAAAGGCATTATGAAATTTACGAGCCAGACTGACTTCGCATTTAACCAAACGTTAATGATGGTCAGTGAAAATCCCTGTCATTAAGACAACATTGATAGAGCTGGAAAGAAGGATTGAGGTCAGATTCAATAGGTTGTCAGGTCTAGAGTTATGACTTGTCATTCCAATGGAATCTCAACCCTCAGGGTTATGCATCGTATGGATCAAAGCCTAATATTTACAATTGGTGTATGTTAATTTCCCTCCAAATACCATATTAAGGTATTAACAAAAGAGAAAATTCCAAGAACAACCTTTCATGTTACAGTTAAAGTGCGCATTTCGGTAAGAGCATGACTCTTAAATTATATCTATATAGTTCTCATTTGGGTAACATTAGAAACTATGGAGAAAACATAAACTAACATAAATATTTGATTCATTAAATTACACTACCTTGCCTGGCTATAAACGTAGGTTATTTCTATGTATATACCTATATAGGATTGTGGTAAGGAGCATATGTCCATCGTCTTTTACAAATGAGTATTGATATATAAGTTTAAAACTATAGATAAGAAAAAGTACATTTGTAAGGAAGTATTGTGTGGTACTCCTTCATTAGATATGAAGTGGAAGATTTTTAGTTTTGTTTAAAAGTAGAATCCAGGTTGGAGTAGTTTTCCCTATAGACCCGAGGAATTAACCAAATCACAGTCCTCTCAAGGATAGATAAATCTCTAGCCTGTTGAGACAACTATTGTGGCATGTACCGAGTTAATGTACTAAGTATGACCTCACAAGAAGGATATCAACTTGTTATTAGTGATTATAGGTTAAGATGATTAAGTAAGAAGTATCAATGCACCTATCAAATTTTTTTTTTATTTATGTAAATTTTCGGCTACATTACAAAGATATTGTTACATTAAGTGTTTTACTAATAGTGCACAGTAAATCGTGCAACATGTGCACTCCATGGTAAGTCATGAGTGTTCAGTGACATAGTTTTATAGTGAGCAATATTTGAGATGGAACTGTGCAGAATGGTATGCGTTCTTCATATCAAAGATCTGGTACCAGAGAAGGTTGATCAAGAGCAATTTGATCAAAAAATTGTCAGAGAAGCATCTTTGTTGTTAAGTAAAATATGGTTTCTACTTCAAATATGAAACCTCCCACTTTTATAGGAAATAATTATGAGTTGTGGTCCTTCACCATGAAGGCATTGTCTAAGGTCAATATGTATGGGAAATAGTCGAGAATGGATATGTAGAACCAATAGATCAGACAACATACAATGCACTCACACAAGATGAGAAGGATGTATTGAAATATCAAATTAAGAAGGATTTAAAGGCGACGTTTTACATACATCAAGCCATGCATGAGAGCATACTCACAATATTTGCATCATAAAAGCAAGACAATGAAGCATGGGACATATTACAAACCTCTTATCAAGGTATGGACAAAGTCAAGACTTCCAAACTACAAATTATTAGAAGAGATTTTGAAACTTTGTCAATAAAAGATACAAATACAGTAGATTCATTTTATACCCATGTTATTGGCCTGATAAATCAGATTAAGTCTCATGGTGAAACCATAGAAGACATAAAAGTTGTTGAGAATGTACTTAGGAGTCTTCCTCCTAAATTTTATACCTTAGCTATCACACTAAAAGAGAGCAAAGACTTGAGTCAGTTTAGTCTAGATGAACTACAAGCTTCCCTTATTAATCATGAACACAGATTGAATAGGTCAAGTATGTCATTAGAGATTGAATTTTTCACGCAGTCATCTATAAGTCATGGAAGAGGAAGGGGGAGAGATAACTCTAGAGGCAGAGGAAGAATTCATGTCAGAGGTGGACACAATAGCATTCCTAGAAACACTCGTGGAAGAGGTCAAAACCCAAATACTAGTCAACCAAGTGGTTAGAGAACAGATAAATCAAAGATGTAGTTCCGTTACTATAAAAAGTATGGGAATTATGCATATGAATGCAAGGAGAGATAGAATAATCAAAACAATCAATGTGAAGATAAATCAAATAGTGAAAATAACCAAACTAACCCTATGTTTATGGCTTGTGCTGAATAAATTCCGATAGTATCACTCATTGAATGCAATATTGCTCAAGAAAGTCTGTGTAACATATGGTATTTATATTTAGGATGCAGTAATCACATGAAAGGAAACATATAATTTTTTTTCTAGTTTGGATGAGTCAATCCCAACCAAGGATACACTTGGAACATATATCCAATTCGTTGTCTTAGGAAAAGGAAGTATAAAACTTTTAACTAAGAGAGGAGAACATACAGTTATTTATGATGTATATTATGTTTCTGGTCTGAAGCATAAATTGATGAGCACAAGACAATTGTTACAGAAAGGATGTCAAATCTACATGGAAGATAATCACTGTGTGATTATGGATAAATGCCCAAGCAATCAAGTTATTGCGAGAATCCATATGACAAGTAACAAAATGTTCCCATTGACATTTAACCCAACTGAAAAGAAAAATATAGTGTTAGTTATTGGTAAAAAAAAATATGCAGAGTTAGAAACTACATTTACAACAAAAACTGAACATAGTTCTAAAGAAAATAGTAAGCGCAGTATCAAGAAAGGAGAAAATGATGCACAAATGAAGGAATCATTTCAATCTGATGTACAAGATGATTCATGGCTATTGCATTTCATATTTGGACATTTGAACTTTATAGTTCTGAAGTTTCTACACACAAAGGATATGGTAAAATCTTTGTCATTAATTGAAAAAATAGAAAGAATATGTGAAGGTTGTATTTATGGAAAACAACATAGAGAATCATTTCTAGTTGGAAAGTCTTACAAAGAAAAATACCCACTGGAAATAATACATTCAGACATTTCTAGACCAAAGAAAACTCCATCTATAGGAGGCAGTACTTACTTTCTAACATTTATTGATGATTTCTTAAGAAAGACATGGATTCATTTCTTAAATCATAAATATGACGTAATGGGTTGTTTTCACCAGTTTAAATCACTTGTGGAGAAACAGAGTGGTTACTGCATCAAGTGTCTAAGAACTGGCAGAGGGGGATAATACATTTCAAGAGAATTTCATACAAGAAATTTGTCAAATGAGTATTGGGATGATGCAGTAGCAACTACAGTATAAAACATGAATATTTCGACAAAGATTCTGAAGAACAAATTTCTTCACGAATCATGGACAAGATTAAAGCATAATGTGGCACACTTAATTTTTTTTGGTTGTGTGGCATATAAACATATTCCATATGAGTTGAGAAAGAAGTTGGAAAATAAAGGACATAAATGTATATTTGTTGGGTATTCTGAAGACATAGAAGCATACAAGTTGTATGGTCCTATTTCAAGAAAAACCATAATCGGCTGCAATGTTCATTTCATGGAGAATGAAGCATGGGATGGAAGCACATAAAAGATAGTCAAAATTATTGATGCAATGGAGCATGATGACACATAAGATGAAGTGGTTCTAGTAAAAACCACAGGACAATGCGTAGTTCCTTCTACAACTGCAACACAAATCACAACAAAAAAATACTCCAGTAAGAACAACATGTGCACAGTCTACAGCTAGAGCGCAACAAACATCAGCAAGTACTCCGAGTAGTTCTACATGCCCAGATCCAGATTTAAATAGAGTTTATTACCAAGAAAGACAAGAAGTCTGTGCGACATCTATAATGAAGACACAACAAATTCATTTTCAGTTTTTGCTTTGTTTTCACAAATGGATGATCCATTAACTTTTGAACAATAAGTCAAAGATGATGTATGGGATCAAGCCATGGATGATGAAATCAAATGCATAGAGAACAATCAAACATGGAAGTTGTAGATGTACCTGAAGACAAGGATGTGATAAGTGTCAAATGGATTTATAAAACCAAGCAAGATGCATAAGGAAATGTGGAGAAGCACAAGTCAAGGTTAGTTGCAAGAGGTTTTACACAACAACCTCGAATTGATTTCAATGACACATTTTCTCCAGTTGCATGCATGGACATAGTTAGAGATGTGTTAAACATTGCATGCTAGTTTATCAAATGGATGTAAAGTCAACATTTTTGAATGGACACTTAGTAGAAGAAGTATATGTGGAACAACCACATGGCTATGAGTTTCTAGGATAACAAGACAAAGTGTACAGATTAAAGAAAGAAATGTATGGTTTAAAGAAATCTCCTAGAGCTTGGTACTGTCAGATAGATTCCTAACTCACACAAAATGGATTTTAGAGAAGTGAAAATGAGCCAACACTGTACATCAATGAAAATAAACAAGGTAATATGTTAATTGTTTGCTTATATGTAGATGATTTGGTTTTTACAAGTGATTTTGGCATAGAAGAATTGAAGTCAATCATGAAGGATGAATTTGAAATGACTAATTTGGGGTTTATGAGATATTTTTTGGGAATAGAAGTTCACCAGTCCAAAACCGATATATTTATATAACAATATAAGTATGCACATGAAATATTGAAAAGATTCAATATGAAAAATTCCTATGTAGCCCCAACACCTGTCATAACAAGATTGAAGTTAATAAAGGAAGATAAAGGGTCCAAGGTGAATCCCACACTGTTTAAAATACTGGTAGGAAGTCTTATGTATCTAACAATGACAAGACCTAATATTATGTATGGAGTGAGCTTGATTTCAAGGTTCAAGAAAACCCCAAAAGAATCACATTGGAAGGCACGAAAGAGAATTTTGAGATATGTGAATGGAACAAAATATGTTGGCATTAAGTACTCCACGTCAGAAGATTTCAGACTCATTATATACATTGACAGTGATTGTAGAGGCAACATAGATAACAGTAAAAGTACCTCTAGGTACACCTTTCATTTTGGAACATGTATGGTATCATCAACATCAACGAAGAAACCCACAATGAACATTTCTTCAACAGAAGTAGAGTACGGTGCATCTACAAGTGCAACTTGTCAAGTCGTTTGATGAGAAGGATGTTAAAAGATTTGTTGCAGCAAAAACAAGAACCAACAACAATATTTTGTGACAACAATTTAGCAATCATGTTATCAAGGAATCATGTGTTTCACCATAAAACTAAGCATATTGATACAAGTTATAATTTTATCAGAGAATTTGTGAATAACAAAGATATATGTTTAGAGTTTTGCACGTCAAAAGAACAAGTCATAGATATTTTCACAAAAGATTTAGCAAGAGATGGATTTCAGAATCTACATAGTAGTATGGGAGTATGCGAAGTAGCAGAGGAGTGATAGTAAAATGTAAATTCAATTTTTGATGTAATTTTTGTAATTCGACCTACTTATAACTAAGGGTGGTTGTTGGAAATAGTAATTACAAGTCGGTGAGATCACATCTCCGCCGATTTGTTATTTAGTCGATTTTTTCAGATAGTCATTTTTTCAATAAGTAGATTTTTCTATCAATCATTCTGTCTGTCAGACTATAACTACAGTTTATCAATTTATACTTGCTTCTACAAAATATTAGTCTATGTCAGTTAGCAAGTAGGGGAGTTAATTAATTTATCCGTTCTTTATCTTTCTACATTTCAGTTAAGTAGTTGAAAGTCAGTCGAATTAATGATTGTCTTTAATGTTAGAGTTGGTTAGCTTATGTAAGAAGTCTCAATCACAGTAAATATATATTCAAATATGAAAGTAGTCGATGACACATGCATAGAGGTAGAAAGAAGAGAGTTGTGAAGGATAATCAACAACAACTGAGGAGTCAAACAAGTTTGAGTATAAGCTCTGTGTCTAAGAAAAGTTGTTTGAGCCAAAGCTTATCACAGTATTGTACTCTGTAACCATGAATAACGTGTTGAAGTTAATATATATCAAGTAGTTTATTTGTTCATAATTTCATGTGTACTTCTGATCTTCTAAGTTTATAAATTTGTAACATCCTACTCTTGCATGCACCTGATGTGACGTATTCTTTGAGGACACTTACGTCAAAGTGATCTAGTTCACTATATGATTGACTATTTCACTTAGGGATTATGATGATGTTGTGGATATGGTGATATGTTATTTCATTATATATTTGTATCGCTAGGTTCTGTTGATTGGTTTCTCTTGAGTATGCAGGACTCTGGATAGATTGAGGATGTCAATGGTATCGGTGGACGTCCTTGGACTCCGGATCGAGTCAGGGAGTGGATTGTTTATGGTTTGATTATTTTTGTTATTGCATATGTGACATATGACTGTTATATTATGATATTGTTTATGGATCGCTGACATGTTTCATTGGTGGATGCAAGCTGACGATAGCTTGCTAATTAGACTCACATTTGGAGTAAAGGGGTCACGCATGACAACCAAAGATATTGAGGGAGAGGTGTGGAAGAAGTCCTACAAAAACCTACTAGCACGCCCACCATGGATCAAACTGTAGGTTAACGATTACCTAGTTCATGAGATCCACGATGTCGTGAGGGGAAACTGAGACAGTTGCTCAGGAATATTCTAAGGGGAATGCAATAAGGCATGGTTCTTATTCCTTAGAGGCTCTTAGTCTCCTACAAGGTTGCTTGATGGAGTTTTGACTCCAAGGGTTAGACATCTACCAAAATCAGTCAAAAGGCGATTGGCACCCTTGGAGCATGTAATGCGTCTTGAAGGGAATGCCATGGAAATGAAACATGAATAAATGCGAGTGACACCCTTGGAGCACATAGTGCATCTTGAAGGGAACATTGAGATGTTTAAACACAGGTGGGTCAATGAACCTAGGTGCCTAGAAAAAAATATCTTACCTTGACTTAGTCATCCTTAAAATATTTATGTATGAGTAAAGTTTATAATTATAACCCTCCCTTAAAAATTTGCTAAGCCTAGTTGAATTTAAATCCTAGGTCTAAGTAGGACA
>ML777848.1:105658-133250 GCA_009831015.1 Picea engelmannii | reverse complement strand
AAAATCCTTTGAAATGTTGAATTACGTTTTGAAAGGGTTGGTATGTTGAAATAAGGCATAGGCAAGGAATGGGATTCCCTTTTTATGTTTACATAGATGTGATGGATTGTTAATATGCACAATTTTGAAATTGTTTGTGATCATGTTGTAAAGGTGCAATAAAAATGTATGTGCATGGTGTTAGCATCAGAAGTCACTCCTGGATTGCTTGCAGGAGCAGAGCCTGACACCCATCAATTTAATGTCACGATTTGTTTTAAAGAAGTGATCAGATGGAGGAAAACTCAAGACAATATCGTCTGAACTCAGAAACTAGACCAGGCATGCATGGGCGAGTGAGGTCTTGATAAACTTCAAACAGTGAGTTGCAATAAAGGGTGAGGAGGGGGAAGACTTGCATGAGAAGAGTGTGAAGGTCTATTATAAACATCAGGTTCATCACAGACTGGAGAAGAAAGTATTCGAATGAAATATCCTCTTACAATCAAACACAGAGAACTAGAGAAAACAATAATGTCACAACAAATCCTTTATTATAACAAGATTGCAATAACCCATGCGAATCCTTCGACTATGAGCTCTCTGACATGAGATGAAACATAGATGAAAAAGGAGAACTGTTTGTCATAAGCCAAGAAGTCTCAAACACAGATACATGACCAGGAAACCAGAAAGGTTGTTGAAACTTTACAATCGAGAGCTCAGCTCTACCATCGATGGATACAAAAATGGAGAAAACGCCTTCATATACTCAAAACAACAACAACAACGAAACCAAGATACTGCATTGAAATCTTTGCATCTGCATGGCTTCTGACAGCCAAAATCTGAAAGATCGTGCAACTTATGTCAGACTCAATCTAATTCTTTGACAGTTCCAGCGGGGAATCGACATGCCTTCAATTCATTGCCGGACTCTCCCATTATGGCGGAGACGATGTCTAACCACCACCAACCGCTTCAATAATTTCTTCATGGGGATTGAGAACGATCTGGCCATATTAGCACCTTGGGATATGGAAGGCTTCTCGCACAGCCACCTGGAATAACTGAATGGCTGGATGGGTAGGCATGGAGGCCAAAGCGGAGAATGGGGTGCATGATAGGAGTGATGACGTCGGATTATGAGGGCGTGGAAGAAGTGGCGAGGTGTGGGAAGGGTGACAGAGGACGGTTCATGGCGGAAGACATCAATCAGAAGGGGGGAAGACGAGGGGTAATAAACTTTCTTTTTGGTGAGAGGCCAATGTGGAAAGGAGCGGGACACATGGCAAACGACAAGTGGATAATGAGAAGGAGGGTGGACCACGCAGACCAAAGAGTGGAGGCGGATGGGTGACACACGGCGGCAGGAGAAAGGTGAGTCTGGAAGATGAAAAGACAGGAGAAGGGCCCATGCTGGCTAAACACAGAGTGACTGGGAAGGATGGGGTTGTCCAAGTGTCGTTGATCCGGGCGTTGTAATCTCAGCCGTCGGAAGTTGCTTGCTCGATTCCGGACCCCCCCCCTCCGCTTAAAGGTAGAAAGGAAAGGGGGGTCCAGAATGGTCTCTATCGCCGTTGATCTGGGTGTGCTGATCGAGACCATTGGAGAGGTGCGCCCGCGATTCCGGACCCCCCCGCTTAAAGATAGAAAGGCAGGGGAGGTCCGGAATTCAATACACGCCGTTGATCCGGGCGCACGAATCGTGGCCGCTCGAACTTGCACATTTCTTACCGCGGGTGCATTATCACCCAAAACTTAGGACAAGTGGGTTTTTAACCCAGTTTTTTGCATTCTAACCCCCCCCTTACAAGAAATATCGCTAACATTTGGCTCAATGGGGGATAGAGTCATCCCTGTGATGCTCTAAGAACTCTTTTGCAGATTCAGTGCCTTTGTTGTTGGGCTATGGAGTCGTTTATTAGTCCAAAAAACAGAAACAATATGTACAAAACAAACAAAAAGAGCCAATTGTGGCTCACAGAAAACATTTTTTCAAGAAATGCCGATTCACTGGGCCACTAAAAACTTCTTTTCCTTCCAGATCCCGCAACCTGTATGTGTTGTTTGCAAATACTTCAAGGATCTTGAAAGGCCCAAACCAGAGGGCATCAAATTTACTGTGTTTGCCCTTGTCCTGCCTGGGTGCGTCCCACTTGAGTACCAGGTCACCCTGCTTGAATTCTTCCTTTTTTCTCTTCCTGTCAAAAGCCTGCTTGATCTTTTGCTGATGATGGTAGGCTCTATCCATGACCTACTCTCTGATCTGTTGTACTTCCACCATCTGATGAATCCTTCTGATCACATGGTTTGGTTCTCCTTCAAGGTCCTGGAGGAGATTTTCCACAGGTAAGGCAAGTTGAATGGGAAAAATGACCTCTATTCCATAAACAAGTTGGAAAGGGGAGATGCCCAGGGACTTCTTGGTTATTACCCAATCAGCCCAAAGGGAAAATTTGAGCTTTGAGTCCCAGGCCCTCTGATTGTCCTCCAGTAGCTTTTCAATGAGCTTGATTAGGATTTTATTGGAGGACTCTGCCAGTCCATTTCCTTGAGGGTAGTATGGAGTGGAGTGAACCAATGAAATCCCAAATTGTTCACAAACTTTGACCAAAGGCTCAAACCTGAAGGGGGAGGCATTGTAAGTGACAATCCTGCTTGGGCAGCCAAATCTGGCTATGATGTCTTCCAAGAGGCTGATGATTACTTTGTGAGAAGTGCTCCTGGTGGGGACGACCTCTATCCACTTGGTCAAATAATTAGTGCAACTGAGGATACATTTGTGCTGGCCACTCGAGGGAGGATGAATCTCTCCGATGAAATCAAATCCCCAACGCTGAAAGGGTGTCGAAACTACTACAGGATTTAATGGCAAAGATTTGAGCTGCTTCTTACTTGAGAACTTCTGGCATTTAATACAAGCCCTGACTTCCCTGCAGACATCAGTAAACAAAGTAGGCTAGTAATACCAAGATCAGAGGATTTTGTGGGCTGTGGTCTTCCAAAAATGATGACCTCCGCAGAGACTTCTATGAAAATCGAACATCACCTTCTGGGCTTGCAGCGGATCCAGACATCTTAATAGTATCCCAGAGGGTCTCTCCAGTACAGGGCTCGGTCAATGAGACAATACCTGACCGATTTGAGCTTCAAAGCTCTGACCCTGCTCTTTCCCAATCCGTCAGGGGGCTTTAATTCTTGCAGAAAATACAAGATATCCTTGTACCAGGGACATGATGCTAGAGGTATGATGATCTGAGAATTTTTGTTGGATGACTTAGCTTGCTCATTGATGAAGTTAATCCCCAAAGTCTCGTAATTGGATTCAGTCAGGAACTTGGCCAAACCCTGCCCCTTTATCAACTTTGTGGGCTTAATCTCCAGGTCAAATTCTAGGATCTTAGCGATCCATTTACCCATTCTCCCGTCTATGTCAGGTTGTATGAGGATGTCCTTTACAGAGGGTGAAGGGACATATGCAGTGATCTTTGAGTGCAAAACATAGATCCTGAAAGCTTTGAGAGCTTTCACCAATGCATAGGCCTGCTTTTCCATGATCTCATACATGAGTTCAACATCTCTCAATGCCTTGTTGTAGAAAGCAATAGGTTTCTCTCGTCCTTGATCATTTTTCTGTAACAAGACTGCTGCTACCGAGTCATCAGAAGCAAATGAGAAAATCAAGAAATCTTTAGCATAATCGGGACTGATTAGCACAGGTGCCTCGGTCAATGCTTTATTTATTTGTGCAAAAGATTCCCTGGGTTCAGCAGTCCATATTATTTCATGGCCCTTCCTGAGCATGGTTGTGATGTGTTTCACCAGCTCAACAAAGTTCGAGACGAATCTCCTCAGAAAGTTAATCTTCCCCAAAAATGCCTGAACTTCCTTCTTAGACCTAGGAAGTGACAGGGCCTGAATCGCTTCCACCCTGCTTGGGTCAATCTTCACTCCTTCTGCTGACACTATGTGACCTAATAACTTTCCCTCCTACATAGAAAACAGTGATTTCTTGGGGTTTAAAGATAGGCCATACCTTCGACACTTCAGGAAAACTCTTTTTAAGTGGAAGCAGTGCTCTTTATCAGTCTTAGAGAAGACTGTGATGTCATCCATATATATCACCACAAATTGGTCCTTCTCCCCGACGAAGGCTATGTCCATGGCCCGCTGAAATGTTGCTCCTGCATTCATCAGTCTAAAAGGAATTTTGGCATACATGAATGTGCCCCAAGGAGTGGTGAAGGCTGTTTTTTCTCTGTCCTCAGGCATGACTGATATCTGATTATATCCAGAGAAACCATCAATCATGGATATCCTAGATGCACCAGTGACTCTCTGTAATATATGTTCCATGTTGGGCAGGGGATAATTGTCCTTTCTGGAACTTCTATTCAGGTTCCTGAAATCAACGCAGAGTCTGATTTCCCCACTTTTCTTTCTCACGGGGACCAAATTGGCTACCCATTCAGAATATCTCAAGGGGACAATGATCTGGGCATCCAACAACTTATTTACCTCTTTCTCCATGATAGGTAGCAACATGGGATTTATTTGCCTCAGCTTCTGCTTGAATGGATTAGCCTCCTCTTTCAGTGGGATTTTGTGCTCGATGACTGATGTGTCATATGTTTTGAGGTCTTCGTAGGTCCACGAAAACACATCAGCAAACTCCCTCAGCAACTTAGTATATTCGGCTCTCTGCTCCTCAGTCAAACTCCTTGACATCTTGACCAATTTAGGCTCCTCAGGTGTGCCTATGTTGCATTCAGCTGTGTCATCATTATCACCTGAAACCTTACCCTTCACTGCCACATCATTCCCGTCGAACAATCTTTCTAATGGGATTAGTCCTTTCAAAATGTGATTGCTCGGTAGCTGAATGATCTGGTGATCAACAATTTTATTCACAAATTCCCCAGGGTGACGGTCATCTTCCTCATCAGGATTCTCATCTATGTGCATTGTGGAAGAGTCACCAATGGACTGGAGAAATTTCTCGATCTCTTCATCATATTCAAACACCTTCCAGTGTTTGATATTGTCGGGTATAGAAGGTATGTACTTTATTTCAACATCCGACCCAGCAGTGGGAAGTGTGGGAACTTCGAGCACACTAGCTGTGAAAGCTAAGAAGTCGGTTGAAACATTTTCCTCCCTCGGAATGTAGGAAATATTAAAATCCAGGAAGAAATTATCAACCAGGTCCCATGCCTCGTTCCTGTAATTCCTGAGCCGAGGATTCTTAGCCTGATAAATGTTTTTTACCTGCTGGACAATCAGTTCTGTGTCCCCAAACACAGCTATCTCCCTTATTTCCATCTGTTGTGCAGCCCTTAATCCCAGAACCATAGCCTCATACTCTGCCACATTGTTGGTGACTTCAAATTCCAGCTTGTATGATAGAGATATGGTCTCTTGAGAGGGGGATATGAATACCACCCCGGCACCTGCACCCATACTGGAGGAAGCTACATCAAAGAACATCTTCCAAACAGAGGTGGTTGGAGGGTGTGTCTCTTGATTAAGAATGGGCTGCTTTCTGATCTGTAAAGGAGCCTCAGGGGTGTGGGTAAGCTGTAGTAAATTGGAGCCTAAATCAGTGTCCAAATCATAGATGGGATGATTGGTAGGGTTGGCTTCATCACTGATTATGTAGGCCAGTTGGGCTTCTCTGTACAGTCTCCTATGTTCCCCTCCAAAGACTGGAATGGTGGCATATGTGAGATCCATCTGCAGGGTTCCCCCCAGCCTTTTTATCCAAGATCTTGACAACAACATGCCAAACTTGGGGGGAACATCAGCTACCACAATATCCATGACCATACTCTTCATGGGCAGCTGAAACAATGAAACCACCAAGTCCTTAATGACTCCCAAACATTGCACCCTCCTAGAGTCAAAGGAATAGAGGTCATGATAGGCCTAGGTGACTTCCAGTCCTAATTCCTCCATGACAGTTTTGGGCATGAGGTTGTGGGAGGCCCCTGAATCCATAAGGAAATTATGCAACACTTTGTCATGTATGTTCAGGGATGTGTAGAAGGGAGGGGATGAATCATATATGTCTTCTACCATGGGACCTAGGACAACTGCAGGCCTTTCATCTTGGAGGTTTATGGAGTCTGTGAGAGGGTATGAGGCTTCAGACTTCAACAGCTCAAAGAAGCGTTTTTTGAATTCGCCATGTTTAATTAACTCAGTGAGTGGCACAGGAATTCTGATCTTTTGAATCTCATGTTCGAAATTGAAAGAAGACATAGGCTTTGGGATTTCTCTAATTTCAGGAACATGATTATGGACAATGGGAGAGAGGGGTTGAGCCTTCTTACCTCTGTGGGCATCTTCTACTTCATTAGCAGGTTTCTCTGTTCTAGTGGATTGCTCAAGAACATCAAGTGCTGCTATCCTCTTGTCAGATCTCAGGTTGTACCTGCCTCGACCACCACTAGCTTTATCTCCCTTGCTCAGTTCATTTAGCTGACCATCCATGAGGGATTCTTCATAAGCAGTCTGAGTGAGATGAGGAAAAAGAGGAGTGTCTTCTAAGCAGTTGATTTTAGGCTCGGGCTCGTTTGTTTCCCTATATTCTTCATCAGCCACAAAATTGTTCTGAAAAGGAGTCTGAATTCTTTGGTCTTCTCTGTCTCTTCCTCTTTCTCTGTGCATAGTCCGGGGAGAAATATTATTTGGCCTCCTGAAACCCCCTTTATTTTCGGTGTTCTGAGGGCCCTTATACATTTTCTTCCTTTCCACCTTCAATCTCTCCACCTCTTCTTTAAGGAAGTTCATTACTTGGGTTAGCTCATTTACTTGAGGGTCGGGCAATGATGGGCCAGAAGTTGAGGCTTCCGACTTTTCCTTTCTTCTGTCTGTGTCGGCCTGGTTTCTCAGCCTGTCAGCTGCCAATATGTTGGATTCCACTTCTATAGCTGCATATTTCATCTGAGCTAAAGAGGTGGCTCTTCTTTCTCTTAATAAGAGACAGAAATCAGGGTCTAATTCGCCAGCATAGGAAATTTGAGCAGAGGCCTCTGAGGGTTTAATCTCTGCAGGAATCTTGTTATAGATTTTATTGAATCTTTTGGAGAAGTTAGAGACAAACTCTCCATCCATTTTCTTCAGAGCCCCAAACTCTGTCATGTAATACATATAATCCTTCATGTCTCCCCACTGTCTCAGGAAAACACTATCCAGAGCCTCATTTCCAACAATAGATCCGGGGGCTAGTCCTCTAAACCATTTCCTGACCCCACCCTCCAGGCTCTGGACAAAGACTCTCATCCAGACATCTTCATTTTCAATGTTTAGGTTGTCTGCATAACTGTAAAAAGTAGCCAAGTGCTCCTCAGCAGTTATGTCTCCCTCCCCACCGAACTTGGGCATGTACTTCAGGTAGTCTCCAGCAGGGAGAGGATTCATAGGATATGGTAGGATTAAAGGAGCATATCTAGCAGCAACTATGGAATCCATTCTATTCAGAGGGGGATTAGCGCCATCCATAGGAATATTAGGTAGAGGAGAACTCAGAGGAGAAGGAGTATGGACAGGATATGTCGGAAAAGAGGTTCTTGGAGGAGACAATAGAGAAAACAGAGAGAGAGCCACGGGACCTGAGTGTGCAGATGCTTCTCTCTGCATAGTAGTAGCAACAAAAGGAGGGGTGGTGAAACCTTCAGAAGCTTGAGGTCTATAATGAGGCACGATCTCTAGGGAGGGGGGAGTGACAAGGATCTCTCTTTCTGGTACCAAACGAGGAGGAGAAAACTCAGCAGGAACACTCCCGAAATTCAGAAAATGGGAAACCTCAGAGGAAGGACGACTAGGAAGCTGAGAATAAGAAAATGGAGTTCTCATAGAAGGGGACGGTGTATTACCTGTTTCAACGATGGAAACTTCTTTTGCAGAGCTCTTTCCCTTTCTGCACACCGCTTCCGAGTCAGCCTCTGGTGTAGCTAAAGGCAAGTGTGGATTAGACCTCATGTGTCTGCCTCTCGAAGCCACGGTTGATAGAGCAAGTTCTCCCCAGCGGAGTCATCACAATGGAGTCGCCAGGTGCACAGTAGCAATCTTCAAGTTCTGATATTCGATGCACCTTCAGAATCAGTTGATCTTTGTCGTTCAATCCCAGGGAAAATATTCAACTTCGTCCCCGACAACGACGCCAGAAATGTTAGCGTTAGAAGTCACTCCTGGATTGCTTGCAGGAGAAGAGCCTGACACCCATCAGTTTAATGTCACAATTTATTTTAAAGAGGTGATTAGATGGAGGAAAACTCGGGACAATATCATCTCAACTCAGAAACTAGACCAGGAATGCATGGGCGAGTGAGGTCTTGATAAAATTCAAATAGTGAGTTGCAATAAAGGGTGAGTAGGGGGAAGACTTGCATGAGAAGAGTGTGAAGTTATATTATAAACATCAGGTTCATCACAGACTGGAGAAGAAAGTATTCGAATGCAAGATCCTCTTACAATCAAACACAAAGAACCTGAGAAAACAATAATATCACAACAAATCCTTTATTATAACAAGATTGCAATAACCCACGCGAATCCTTCGACTGTGAGCTCTCTGACATGAGATGAAACATAGATGAAAAAGGAGAACTGTTTGTCATAAACCAAGAAGTCTCAAACATAGATACATGACCAGGAAACCAGAAAGGTTGCTGAAACTTTACAATCGGGAGATCAGCTCTACCATCGATGGATAGAAATATGGCGAAAACGCCTTCACATACTCAAAACAACAATAGCAGCGAAACCAAGATACTGCATTGAAATCTTTGCATCTGCATGGCTTCTGACAGCCAACATCTGAAAGATCGTGCAACTTATGTCAGACGCAATCTAATTCTTTGACAGTTCCAACGGTGAATCGACGTGCCTTTAATTCATTGTCGGACTCTCCCATTATGGCGGAGACGATGTCTAACCACCACCAACCACTTCAATAACTGCTTCATGGGGATTGAGAACGATCTGGACAGCTTAGCACCTTGGGATATGGAAGGCTTCTCGTGCTGCCACCTAGAATAACTGAATGGCTTGATGGGTAGGCATGGAGGCCAAAGCGGAGAATGGGGCGCATGATAGGAGTGATGACGTCGGATTATGACGGCGTGGAAGAAGTGGCAAGGTGTGGGAAGGGTGATAGAGGATGGTTCATGGTGGAAGACATCAGGTGGAAGGGGGCAAGATGAGGGGTAATAAACTCACTTTTTGGTGAGAGCCTGATGTGGAAAGGAGCGGGACACATGGAAAACGACAAGTGGATAATGAGAAGGAGGGTGAACCATACAGACCAAAGAGTGGAGGCGGATGGGTGACACATGACGGCAGGAGAAAGGTGAGTCTGGAAGATGAAAAGACAGGAGAAGGGCCCATGTTGGCTAAGCACAGAGTGACTGGGAAGGATGGGTTTGTCCAAGCCCCGTTGATCCGGGCGCTGTAATCTCAGCCGTCGGAAGTTGCTTGCTCGATTCCGGACCCCCCCCCTCCGCTTAAAGGTAGAAAGGCAGGGGGGGTCTGGAATGGTCTTTATCGTCATTGATCCGGGCGCATTGATCGGGACCGTTGGAGAGGCGCGCCCGCGATTCCGGACCCCGCCCCCCCTGCTTAAATATAGAAAGGTGGGGGGGGTCCGGAATTCAATACGCGTCGTTGATTCGGGCGCACAAATCGCGGCCGCTCGAACTTTCACATTGCTTACCACGGGTGCATTATCACCCAAAACTTAGGACAAGTGGGTTTTTAACCCAGTTTTTTGCATTCTAACCCCCCCCCCCCCCNTCTAACCCCCCCCCCCCCTACAAGAAATATCGCTAACACATGGAAAAGATAACAATTTGTTTGGTTGATTGAAGTTGAAAGTGAAGGAAGCAGAGGGGTCTTGGACATGCCAGCGTTGTAAGCCCATAAGGAAGACCAATTTCTAGCTGAGCCAAACTGCTATGGGAAGGAAATTTCCATAATTATGAATCTGGTTCTTGTGCAGAACAAATATGGAAATAAAATGTGGAATTGGAAATCTGTAGGTGACAGATTTACAAGGAAATTTTGAATTTAAAATTTATGATGATGTCTCATGACTTTCTGTATACCTATGATACAGGTGAAAGGAAAATATCTATGAAGAGTGCAGAGATGAGAGACTGAAATATCCGGTTTAAGGAAGAACTGTGAAAAAGAGTATAATCTGATTCCATGAAATAGATACTGACAGTTTGTTTGGCTATGTAAAGAATGAATTACCGGGAGAAGGAGAGTAACCTTCATCCTTATCTATTATAGTACCCAGAGAAGGAGAGTAACATTCTTCCCTATCTATTATGGTACTGGGAGAAGGAGAGTAACATTCTCCCCTATCTATTACGGTACCGGGAGAAGGAGAGTAACCTTCGCCCCTATCTATTACTGTGATGGGAGGAGAGTAACCTTCATCCCTATCTATTATGGTGCTGAGATAAGGAGAGTAACCTTCATCCCTATCTATTACGGTCTTAGGAAAAGGAGAGTAACCTTCTTCCCTAACTTTAGCTGAGCTGGAAGGCTGTCAAGCTGTAAAAGCATGAAAAGTGGCTACTGTTGAGTCTTGAGAACCCCGTGGTAAGCCATGATCGCCTATAATATGTTGTGTTGAGGTAACACAGGCTAGAGGGATGCCTCAGTAGAGAAAGTATGAGGGACACCTCGATTGTAAGACTCGGTAGAGTCTCTGGAATTCTTTATGTGCGAGAAAACCTTGGCAAGGCAAGATAGATCACCTGAGGGACTGTATAGTAGAGAAGGGGATGCTTGAGCCCACGCCTGAAGGGTGAGTGACCAAAAGGAAGATGAGACCTTAATAACTTTTGTAAACTATTGATTGGGATCATGCACATGATGGGTAGTTCATCTTGTGCTAGAAAACCTTGGCAAGGCAAGATGGCTCACCTGAGGGATTGTATAGCAGAGAAGGGGATGCCTGAGCCGTGGCCTGGAGGGTGAGTGACCACAAGGAAGATGAAACCTTGATAGTTATTCTAAACTATTGATGGGGATCATGCACCCAGTGGGTATGCCAAGGAAAAACAATGATCTTGGATAACAAACAACCATGTGGATACAAATCCACAAACTGCGCAGATAATTATTGTGCTAAGATTAGAACAAAATTTCCTATAAATTTTTATACAATGTTATCACATGATACTATGATTAATATGCTTGATGTCCAAGAATTATTGAAATAAGGTGACGAAGATTAAGGGTCTAAAATAGGACCTGACCGAGAAACAAAGATCAAGATTTCTGAAACAACTGAATGGGAAAGGATTGACAAGTGTTTTGAGGAAGAACATCGAGGATGATGTTCCTTTAAGGGGGAGGGTATTGTAACATCCATGTCTCCCCCAGCTTGTAATTAATCATAAAATATGATTACCATGCTAAGGAATGTGGACACTGTAAATGTATTATTGTTGGACTTGCCAATAACTGACTGTGGGGGTGAAGGCTTGAAAGTACTAGCCATGAAATCACTAGAGGAAAGAATGTGAAAACTATAAGAGAGGGCTCATTATATCAAATAACCCCAAATTTCCCTTGATGGAGGTAATAAATATACTTCGGATCCCAAGGAGAGAAACCAGTTGATGAAGAAAGGATCGGTGGTTGAATTATCAACCACTCCCATGAATGGAAGCATGGTCTGACTACATAATGTCAGCCCGAAGTACCACTGGGTATGACAGACCAAGATGACCTAAGTTCCCATCTGACAGAAGGAACATGATGGTTCGAGAACCATCCTGGGGAAAATATATAAGAAAATTGGTAAGGAGAATGTGAGATCTCTCCAGTAGATGAGGAACATAAGGCCGTGAGCTTGATGCCGAGTGAACATCTGATAAACCTCGCCCAGGGCCATAATAGAGAAGGAGAATATATGAAAGTTTGCAGAGAACAGAACCCAAGCAAAAGTTGAAACAGAGAAAGAATCCTTAAGAACTGTGAGAGTTCCCTGGTGATATCATGGCTTGGCACAGGGGTGGAAACATTTCTAAGAATGAACGCCTCTAATCCTATGGTCGGGTGGAAGGACGAACACCGATAATCAGTTAGTTGACTACTGCATGTGATAGATAAGTAATCATATATCTTGTGTATTTAAGTGGTACTGTGAATTAAAGTTGGATATCCTATGAATATTGTAGGGATGGATATGTTTTCTTAATGATTTATACTGTACCCTTTTTGTGTCTCCTTGATTGTGTAATTAGGCAAGTAGGAAATTGTATGAATTAGACATGTTATTTTTTTTATACTTGTAAATGCTTGCATCCTGTGGTGGCTTAAGCTAGAGCCACGAATTGCGAGTTTGTCAACTGTGGGAATAGTTTCATGTATGCATGTTGACCCTCCTAGTGGTTCTAATTCCCTTGGAGGACGAAGTTTGTTAAGCTCAGGAGAGGTAATTCAGATATGCATAGTCTCTTTGCGAGGAAAGTAGAGATCGAGAACCACTTAAGTTCTATACATGATGAAGGAGCACAAGAGTTGTGCGGAAGACCCTTCTAAGTGTTAAGTTCAGGAGAAAGAGCACAACGCTCTTAAATCCTTCATAATTGATGAAGCTCAGGAAGGATAGAGAGATTCTAGTATCGGAAGGGAATATCCTTTTGTTTGGAAGATGAACAAATGTGACCTTTCGGGAGGATCAAAGGTCTGTTTCGACCGCTAGATTGGAAGAAGGAGAGAAGGCGTTAATGCCTCGACTCCTTCAGTCTTCACAAGATTGATGAATGTTGGTAATCATTGTGAAGGGGACAGATCCTCCAAAACACGAAGTCATGATGTGATCTATACTATACACCCAAGGATCTCTCAAGACCCACCTTGACCATTGGATCTGTGAGTGTGAAGTTTGTGTGACGAGAGAATCACGTGTTGGTGCGATTAAACATCTGAAACCCGAAGTTCCAACGTGATATGGACCGTTGGATAGAGGAAGGTCATGGATCATTGATCTGCCATGAGCACATTAACGCAAGGAGTACGTGGGAATTCAAAATTCCCTAAGGACTAAGATCATAAGAGACTAGCACTTTTCATAAGCACAAATGAGGTCCAAGAGGTGAACTTGTTTAAATTTCGTAAGATCAGGAAGGAAGCGGAAGTCGAGGCCCATACATCAGGGCTCGCATGAAGTAAATAGAAGTTTTATACCTTCTAAAGATCTGAAATCTTCCAAGTCAGGGAAGAAATCGAAAGCTCAGGAGGAGGAGGAACGATGACCATTGGATCGAGCAGTGTGAAATATCTGGACCGTTGGGATCCACATCCAGACAATTAGAATAGGGCACAGGAGGATATCAGATTTCGTCCATCAGATCTGAGCACGAGGACCAATAGTCGTTGGATCCCATGGAAAGTTCACGAGGCCTAACCGTTTGAAAGTGCACTGGAGAGTGGACTTGCGAAGTCTCGAAGTTCTGAAGTCAATCAGAACCGTCCAACGTCAGGGTGGATATGTGGCGTAAGTCCCACAACTTCGAAGGTTTGTGGACAAGGATGAGGACAAACAACCAAATTAAATCCTGACCATTGATTTCCATGGGGATACGTGTCAGGAGATCATGTATTTTGGGTAAAAGCACTCTGTATAAATGGGTGCATAAGATTTGAAACTCCCGAAGCCTGGAGAGCCAGAGCGGCAAAGCCCCGAAGTGCTGAAGAGTCGAAGCACCGAATGATTGAATCAGCGAAGTGCCAAAGTGTCGAAGGGTTGAATATTCGAAGAGCTGAAGGTATCTGAACCTTTAGATTCCGAGAGAAACGATGCGATAGATCACAAGCTTCGGGTAAATTGCATTGGAATTTCAATTGAGAATTGAGTTTCCCGAACATCGAAGACCCGAAGTGAATATGGACCGCTAGATCTAAAGGGATGCTTGGTGACGGATCATGGACTCCGAAGAAATCTATTCAATATTTTTCAGTTGATATTTGAGACTCCTAAAGTCCAGAGAGTCGGAGAAGCTGAAAAAAATCTCAATTGTCTGATCATCAGAAGTAGATCTCAATCGTCAGATCGTCCGAAGTAAATATCAAGTGTGATATCATTTGAGTCGACTCTGGACCACCAGATCCAGAGGGACACGTGGTGACAGATTGTGGACTCTAGAGAAATATGTTTGAGAGTTTTCAGTTGAGATTTCAGACTCCCGAAGTCCAAAGAGACGGAGAAGATGAAGCAAATCTCAACTATCGAATCATCCGAAGCAGATCTCAGTTGTCAGATCATCTGAAGTAAATACTAAGAATCAGATCATCCGAGTTGAATCTGGACCATCTAATCCAGAAGATATGTGGCGTTGATCGGTGGATTCCTGGTAAAGTCCCAAAGTAATTCATAGCCATCATATCAAGAGGACAGGTGGCATAAATATGTAGATTTTGGGTAAAGACCCGAAGCAAGCCCCAACCATCGGATTCAAGTGGACAAGCGATAGGAATCCACTTACTTTGAGGGGAAGTGAAGTTTGAGATTTGAGATCTCAGAATTCTGGAGACCCAAAGGAAATCTCGACTGTTGATCGAGAAAAGAGACTGCAAGACCCTTGATCTTGTTGAAAGGTCAAACCTCTGAAGCAAAGGAAGAGCCGATGATTGATAAGGACAGGTGTCCGCAAATATTTGACTCTGGAATATTGACGTATGGAAGAAAGGAAAGTTTGAGACCTTATAATGCTGAAGTCCAGAATACCGAAACAAATCACAACCATTGATTTGCAAGAGGTTAGATCTGATCTGTATCTTTGAAAGGGATAGATATGATCCGTCAGTTTAGAGGCACCGTCAAGATCGTGAGATGGACGATCCTATAGCATTGTGGGGATTAGATATGTGTGAAATTTAAAAATTTGAGGGAGGGCCACAATTCAAACCATGTTTTTAAAGAAAGGACACGTGGAGGCTCGAGGAGAATTACGGCCTGAAAGGTAGTTTGGTTTCAAACCGCCTTTGGTCGTGCCTACAATTGTGTGTTTGCGTGATGTTATTTCCCAAGGTCACCTCAAGGAGGGGCTTATCAGAAAATGGGCTAGCACCCAAACTCAGAGTTTTCCCAAGCACGAAGGGAAGGTCATGGGTACCACTAGACCTACACCCAAAAGTCAAAAGGGTCTGCATTTAATTATAGAGCGATACCATTAGGGACTCATAGAGTCGTTGGCTTCAGAATCAAATATCCCTAACTGGGAGGTTGGAATGGTTCCCCGACTTCCTAAATTAGAAACCATGGATGGAGAATTTGTCCTTTAAGAAAAGAGAAAAAAAATTATGCCCCGTCGTGGGTGTGTTACACTATTCCTCTTCCCTTTAGAAATCTTCTCGAGAACTACCTGATATGAACCCGAGGGTGATAAGTTTCCAATAATTGGTTGTTTTTGTCACTCCTTCAAAAGGGTCGATTATAGATCGTTTTACTTGAGTGATGTGCAATTAAAGGTAGAGTTGAAGTCTTATGTGCTTGAATTCGAAGTGAATGAAACCTATTTAGTCTTCCTTATGTGTGATATGTCATGCTTGCATTTAATATCCTATGTGTGGAAATTCATGGAAAAAAAACATAAGAACATAATACACATAATGGATATGACACTTCCCTTGATAACAGAGTTCATCCGATGTGGGCTACCTCTTCGAGTCATGCTCCAAAGCCTGACTGATTTATTCTCCTCGCTGTAATGATATCTCTCCTTTACAGGTTGTAAGGCCAAATTCCTTTTTTGGTGATGGCAACAAGAGATCAGAATGTGATCATGAATGTATACAAGCTTCACAAGTTCTCATACTCATGATGCATCCATGATGTTGACATGGACACCATTCCCACATACTTAATACATAAAAAGAGGAAGAATAAATGATGATCCGCATCAACATGGATTCATCATATGCCTTAGATCTGCTGCTCATATCCAAGCATAAATATGTATCCCATACAAGATCCTGAAACCATGAGATTAAGAATTGTTTCATTGGCCACTTAGCATGTAAGAGCCACAATTTATCCATCGCATGTAATTGATTGGTTTGACGTGAAAAGATAGAAGAAAAGAATAGATAGAAGGAATATTATGTTTTCTCTTGGATGAGAAAGATGGTACGCTAATGAAATTAAAAAGGTTTTGACACCATAGTGATAAGGATTGTATTGCTGAAGATACAATCGAAATCCATTTGTGTTGCACTTGTGGAAACATTTGAGGATAATGTGATGACGTGCATAAAGATATGCTAGGACATTTTGAAGATGTTTTATGAATTTGAATGTTATGATACACGCATTTGGTTTAATAACACAACTAATGTAATTGTGACTATGATGATGCATGATATGTATAGAAATGAATTAGAGCTATTGAGGAAGACAAATGCCAATGATGGGCAACCTCAAGCAGAGGATGACCAGGAGAAGGCTGTGGTTGAAAGATTGTTGGCAGGGCTGTAAAATTCCCCATAAAACACCATTGATGAGGTAAAAATCAGAAAGAGGGTGTTAGCAGCTAAGAACCGGTATAAATATATTCATGCCTATGTGGCACAAGGTATGAAGGGATTTGGTAAAAACCCCTTCTGAAATATTTTATTGTCTTAGTGTTATGCATCAACTTTTGAAAGGAAGTTGTATGCCTTGGGTACCCAAGTAAGGTATGCTTCAGGAAGGATAACCTGAATGATGGAGGTATGAACCTCTGGTAGTAAACATTGTTTGTAACCCTTGGAAGAATTCATGTACTGATATGTCATGAATGCATTGACTAATCAAGGAATTCTTAAGGCCATTCATGTTAAACTTTTGAGTTCCTGTGTACTGATTTGGGATCGTGATCGACAGGCAATATGGTTTTGTTGTGAGAATGAAAGAAAATGAATAATCCATATGATGAAAAGGGTGGTTAAATTCCAACACACCATGGCCAAGAATCTGTCATAAAGTGTGACGAACTTGAAAACAATGCAAGAGTGCATTGGGTGTGAATGTGGCCATGAATAATTGGCACATTTGTTAAAATCCTTTGAAATGTTGAATTACGTTTTGAAAGGGTTGGTATGTTGAAATAAAGCATAGGCAAGGAATGGGATTCCATTTTTATGTTTACATAGATGTGATGGATTGTTAATATGCGCAATTTTGAAATTGTTTGTGATCAAGTTGTAAAGGTGCAATAAAAATGTATGTGCATGGAAAAGCTAACAATTTGTTTGGTTGATTGAAGTTGAAAGTGAAGGAAGAAAAGGGGTCTTGGACATGCCAGCATTGTAAGCCCATAAGGAAGACCAATTTCCTGCTAAGACAAACTGCTATGGGAAGGAAATTCCCATAATTATGAATCTGGTTCTTGTGTGGAACAAATATGGAAATAAAATGTGGAATTGGAAATCTGTAGGTGACAGATTTACAAGGAAATTCTGAATTTAAAATTTATGATGATGTCTCATGACTATCTGTATACCTATGATACAGGTGAAAGGAAAATATCTATGAAGAGTGCAGAGATGAGAGACTGAAATCTCGGGTTTAAGGAAGAACTGTGAAAAAGAGTATAATCTGATTGCATGAAATAGATACTAACAATTTGTTTGGCTGTGTAAAGAATGAATTACCGGGAGAAGGAGAGTAACCTTCATCCTTATCTATTATAGTACCCAGAGAAGGAGAGTAACTTTCTTCCCTATCTATTATGGTACTGGGAGAAGGAGAGTAACATTCTTCCCTATCTATTACGGTACCGGGAGAAGGAGAGTAACCTTCGCCCCTATCTATTATAGTGATGGGAGAAGGAGAGTAACCTTCATCCCTATATATTATGGTGTCGATATAAGGAGAGTAACCTTCATCCCTATCTATTATGGTGTCAGGAAAAGGAGAGTAACCTTCTTCCCTAACTTTAGCTGAGCCGTAAGGATGTCAAGTTGTAAAAGCATGAAAAGTGGCTACTGTTGAGCCTTGAGAACCCTGTGGTAAGCCATGATCGCCAATAATATGTTTTGTTGAGGTAACACAGGCTGGAGGGATGCCTCGGTAGAGAAAGTATGAGGTACACCTCGACTGTAAGACTCGGTAGAGTCTCTGGAATTCTTTATGTGCGAGAAAATCTTGGCAAGGCAAGATCGATCACCTGAGGGACTGTATAGCAGAGAAGGGGATGCCTGAGCCTACGCTTGAAGGGTGAGTGACCAAAAGGAATATGAGACCTTAATATTTTTTGTAAACTATTGATTGGGATCATGCACATGATGGGTAGTTCTTCTTGTGCGAGAAAACCTTGGCAAGGCAAGATGGCTCACCTGAGGGATTGTATAGCAGAGAAGGGGATGCCTGAGCCTGGGCCTGGAGGGTGAGTGACCACAAGGAAGATGAAACCTTGATAGTTATTGTAAACTATTGATGGATGCACCCAATGGGTATGTCAAGGAAAAAAAATGATCCTGGATAACAAACAATCGTATGGATACAAATCCACAAACTGTGCAGATAATTATTGTGCTAAGATTAGAACAAAATTTCCTATAAATTTTTATACAATGTTATCACATGAGACTATGATTAATATGCTTGTTGTCCAAGAATTATTGAAATAAGGTGATGAAGATTAAGGGTCTAAAACAAGACCTGATTGAGAAACAAATATCAAGATTTCTGAAACAACTGAATGGGAAACGCTTGACAAGTGTTTTGAGGAAGAACACCGAGGACAATGTTCTTTTAAGGGGGAGGGTATTGTAACATCCATGTCTCCCCCAGCTTGTAATTAATCATAAAATATGATTACCATGCTAAGGAATGTGGACACTGTAAATGTATTATTGTTGGACTTGCCAATAACTGACTGTGGGGGTGAAGGCTTGAAAGTACTAGCCATAAAATCACTAGAGGAAAGAATGTGAAAACGATAAGAGAGGGCTCATTATATCAAATAACCCCAAATTTCCCTTGATGGAGGTAATAAATCTCCTTCGGATCGCAAGGAGAGAAACCAGTTAATGAAGAAAGGACCGATGGTTGAATTATCAACCACTCCCATGAATGGAAGCATGGTCTGACTATAGAATGTCAGTCTGAAGTACTACTGGATATGACAGACCAAGATGAACAGAGTTCCCTTCTAACAGAAGGAACATGATGGGTCGAGAACCATCCTAGGGAAAATATATAAGAAAATTGGTAAGGAGAATGCGAGAGCTCTCCAGCATATGAGGAACAAAAGGCTGTGAGCTTGATGCCGAGTGAACATATGATAAACCTCACCCAAGGCCATAACAAAGAAGGAGAATATATGAAAGTTTGCAGAGAACAAAAACCAAGAAGAAGTTGAAACAAAGAAAGAATCCTTGAGAACTGTGAGAGTTCCCTGGTGATATCATGGCTTGGCACAGGGGTGGAAACATTTCTAAGAATGAACGCCTCTAAGCCTATGGTCGGGTGGAAGGATGAACACCCACAAATAGTTAGTTGACTACTACATGTGATAGATAAGTAATCGTATATCTTGTGTATTTAAGTGGTACTGTGAATTAAAGTTGGATATCCTATGAATGTTGTAGGGATGGATATGTTTTCTTAATGATTTATACTGTACCCTTTTTGTGTCTCCTTGATTGTGTAATTAGGCAAGTAGGAAATTGTAGAATTAGACATGTTATTTTTTTTATACTCGTAAATGCTTGCATCCTGTGGTGGATTAAGCTAGAGCCACAAACTGCGAGTTCGTCAACTGTGGGAATAGTTTCATGTATGCATGTCGACCCTCCTAGTTGTTCTAATTCCCTTGGAGGACGAAGTTTGTTAAGCTCAGGAGAGGTAATTCAGATATGCATAGGCTCTTTTCAAGGAAAGCAGATATCGAGAACCACTTAAGTTCTAGACATGATGAAGGAGCACAAAAGTTGTGCGGAAGACCCTTCTAAGTGTTAAGTTCAGGAGAAAGAGCACAACTCTCTTAAATCCTTCATAACTGATGAATCTCAGGAAGGATAGAGAGATTCAAGTATCGAAAGGGAATATCCTTTTGTTTGGAAGACGAACAAATGAGACCTTTCGAGAGGATCCAAGGTCTATTGCGACCGCAAGATTGGAAGAAGGAGAGAAGGCATTAATGCCTTGACTCCTTCAGTCTTCATAAGATTGATGAATGTTGGTAATCATTGTGAAGGGGACTGATCCTCTGAAACATGAAGTCATGATGTGATCTATACTGTACACCCAAGGATCTATTAGGACCCACCTTGACCGTTGGATCTGTGAGTGTGAAGTTTGCGTGACGGGAGAATCACGCGTTGGTGCAATTAAACATCCGAAACCTGAAGTTGCGATGTGATATGGACCATTGGATAGAGGAAGGTCATGGATCATTGATCTGACGTGAGAAAATTAACGCAAGGAGTACGTGGGAATTCAAAATTCCCTAAGGACCAAGATCATAAGAGACTAGCACTTTTCAGAAGCACAGATGAGGTCCAAGAGGTGAACTTGTTTAAATTTCTTAAGATCAGGAAGGAAGTGGAAGTCGAGGCCCATACATCAGGGCTCACATGAAGTAAATATAAGTTTGATACCTTCGAAACATCTGAAATCTTCAAAGTTAGGGAAGAAATCGAAAGTTCAGGAGGAGGAGGAACATTGACCGTTGGATCGAGCACTGTGAAAGATATGGACCGTTGGGATTCCACATCTAGAAAATTAGAATAGGGCACAGGAGGATATCAGATTTGGTCCATCAAATCTGAGCACGAGGACCAACATTTTTTGGATCCCAAGGAAAGTGCAAGAGGCCTAACCCTTTGAAAGTGCACTGGAGAGTGGACTTGCGAAGTCTCGAAGTTCTGAAGTCAGTCAGAACTGTCCAACGTCAGGGTGGATATGTGGCGTAAGTCCCACAACTTCAATGGTTTGTGGACAAGGAGGAGGAAAAACAACCAAAGTAAATCCTGACCATTGATTTCCAAGGGGATACGTGTCAGTAGATCGTGTATTTTGGGTAAAAGCACTTTGTATAAATGGGTGCATAAGATTTGAAACTCCTGAAGCCCGAAGAGCCAGAGCGGCGAAGCATCGAAGTGTTGAAGAGTCGAAGCACCGAACGAACGAATCAGCGAAGTGCCAAAGTGTCGAAGGGCCGAAGAGTCGAAGAGTCGAAGGTATCTAAACCTTTAGATCCAGAGAGACACGATGTGATAGATCACAAGCTTCGGGTAAATTGCATTGGAATTTCAATTGAGAATTGAGATTCCCGAACCCCGAAGACCCGAAGTGAATATGGACTGTTAGATCTAGAGGGATGCTTGGTGAAGGATCATGGACTCCGAAGAAATATATTCAATATTTTTCAGTTGATATTTGAGACTCCTAAAGTCCGTAGAGTCGAAGAAGTTGAAAAAAATCTCAACTGTCTGATCATCAGAAGTAGATCTCATTCGTCAGATCGTCCGAAGTAAATGTCAAGTGTCATATTGTTTGAGCGGAACCTGGACCACCAGATCCAGAGGGACATGTGGCAATGGATTGTGGACTCCATAGAAATATGTTCGAGAGTTTTTAGTTGAGATTTTAGACTCTCGAAGTCCAAAGAGACGGAGAAGCCGAAGCAAATCTCAACTATCCAATCATCCGAAGTAGATCTCAGTTGTCAGATCATCTGAAGTAAATATTAAGCATCGGATCGTCTGAGTTGAATCTGGACCGTCTGATCCAGAAGATAAGTGGCGTAGATCGGTGGATTCCTGGTAAAGTCCCGAAGTAATTCATAGCCATCATATCAAGAGGACATGTGGCATAAATATGTAGATTTTGGGTAAAGACCTGAAGCAATCCCCAACCATCAGATTCAAGTGGACAAGCGACAGGAATCCACTTACTTTGAGGGGAAGTGAAGTTTGAGATTTGAGATCTCATAATTCCGGAGACTTGAAGGAAATCTCGACTATTGATCGAGAAAAGCGACTGCAAGACCCTCGATCTAGTTGAAAGGTCAAACCTCTGAAGTAGAGGAAGAGACGATGATTGAGAAGGACAGGTGTCCGAAAATCTTCGACTCTAGAATATTGACATATGGAAGAAAGGAAAGTTTGAGACCTTATAATGTTGAAGTCCAGAATACTGAAACAAATCACAACCAATGATTTGCAAGAGGTTAGATCTGATCTGTACCTTTGAAAGGGATAGATATGATCCGTCAGTTTAGAGGCACCGTCAAGATCGTGAGATGGAAGATCCTATAGCATTGTGGGGAACAGAGATGTGTGAACTTTAAAAATTTGAGGGAGGGCGGCAATTCAAACCATGTTTTTTAAGAAAGGACACGTGGAGGCTCGAGGAGATTTGCAGCCCGAAAGGTAGTTTGGTTTCAAACCACCTTTGGTCACGCCTACAATTGTGTGTTTGCGTGAGGTTATTGCCCAAGGTCACCTCAAGGAGGGGCTTATCAGAAAATGGGCTAGCACCAAAACTCAAAGTTTTCCCAAGCGCGAAGGGAAGTTCGTGGGTACCATTAGACCTACACCCGAAATTCGAAAGGGTCTGCGTTTAATTATAGAGAGATACCATTAGGGACTCAGAGAGTCGTTGGCTTAAAAATCAAAGATCCTTGACTGGGAGGTTGGAATGGTTCCTCGACTTCCCAAATTAGAAACCATGGATGGAGAATTTTTCCTTTAAGAAAAGCGAAAAAAAATTATGCCCCGTCGTGGGTGTGTTACACTATTCCTCTGCCCTTTAGGAATCTTCTCGAGAACTACCTGATATGAACTTGAGGGTGATAAGTTTCCAATAATTGGTTGTTTTTGTCACTCCTTCAAAATGGTCGATTATAGATCGTTTTACTTGAGCGATGTGCAATTAAAGGTAGAGTTGAAGTCTTATGTGCTTGAATTCGAAGTGAATGAAACCTATTTATTCTTCCTTATGTGTGATATGTCATGCTTGCATTTAACATCCTATGTGCAGAAATTCATGGAAAAAAAACATAAGAACATAATACACATAATGGATATGACACTTCCATTGATAACAGAGTTCACTCGATGTGGGCTACCTCTTCGAGTCATGCTCCAAAGCCTGACCGATTTATTCTCCTCGCTATAATGATATCTCTCCTTTACAAGTTGTAAGGCCAAATTCCTTTTTTGGTGATGGCAACAAGAGATCAGAATGTGATCAGGAATGTATACAAGCTTCACAAGTTCTCATACTCATGAGGCATCCATGATGGTTACATGGACACCATTCCCACATAATCAATACATAAAAAGAGGAAGAATAAAAGATGATCCACATCAACATGGATCCATCAGATGCCTTAGATCTGCTGCTCATATCCAAGCATAAATATGTAGCCCATACAAGATCCTGAAACCATGAGATTAAGAATTGCTTCATTGGCCATATAGCATGCAAGTGCTACAATTTCTCCATCGCATGTAATTGATTGGTTTGACGTGAAAAAATAGAAGAAAATAATAGATAGAAGGAATAAGTTGATCTTGCTTCCTTGTTGTAGCCTCTCTATACTCCTTCAGACCTGTAACACGCATGTCATGCTGCAACATTTAATGACAAAAAAACATAATGAAAATCATGCTTACATTGGCTTCTCCAGAACTTAGCTCATTGATCTGAAGATTTTCTGCAAAAACATATCTCTTCATTGGATTTGTGTCGCCGAATTTCCTAAAAATGACTGTCAAATTGTCTCCATCCAAGTCAGACACTTTCAGGCCCAAGAGACACCTCTGCCTCGGTTACTATGTTACTGCCTCTGCAATAAATTTCTCATTCTGGAGTTAAGATACTGAATATTTTCTCATATCAGAAAACCAATACCACCACTGTCTCCATGCCTTGATCTGAGTCAGACACTTTCTCGCCAAAGAGACAACCTTCCCTCGGATTGTGTACCTGGTTGTACAAGTCCATACAAGTCCATATGGGCGCGCTTAGACTCCTATCGCGTGCTCTGTGTCTCCTCCAAACTCTGTCTAAGCCCCTTTTTATACAATTTTTTAGGCAGTTGTGCATTAATGAGGAAGTTGGAAGAGTAGTTAGTGGAGGATAAGTTAGGGCGTTGGTTGGCAGAGATCCCAGGGTCGAATCCCATGGGCCTCCCCTTTTGGAAAGTGGTTACAACAATGTTGGCGTGCCCTACCAAATCTGGCAGGCGACCACTTAAATGATAGAGAAATCGCAGGTGTGCCATATATGGAGAAACCATTACACTATTTTTGGTGTATAGTTTAGAGAGTTGTTACATCTAGCCGAAATGCTGAATATAGCAGAACTGTCACCATATTTGGCGGGGTTTCGTTTATATATATATATTTTAATTATTCGGTCGCTGAGCCTCCTTGTACATTTTGGGGGTGCCACATGGCGCCCTCCTATTGGGACATGTGACATCCATTGATTTTCCCACCTGTTCGTTGATGTCACCTCCACTTTACCTTGTGACATGTGGAGCCTTCCAGGTGGTGACATGTGGCGTCACCTAGGGGTTCCACATGGCAATTTTTTATTCGTCCACAAGGCACCCTAAAAATTCCAAATCCAAGTGACATGTGGCAACCTCTGGTGTTGCCACATGGCATGTTGATGTCATCATGACACTTGTCACCCTCTACCCTTTCCACGTAGGCTCTATGGATGCTGAACTCATCTATATCGATGATAACGTCAGTAGTACGGACGCTGACTCATCCATGTTGACTCGGCTAGGTTGACCAAAACTTTGACCGCTTATATCATTTGATCTGTAACTCTGTTTGATGAGTCGTTTGCACCGTTAGAAATATTGCGACATGATCTTCGTGATCATGCCATTTTAATTGAGTTTTTGAAACTTTGAATTTTTCCCTTTCTCTACCTGTTGAGGCCATTCTGAGCCTCCTGGGACACTTTTGAAACTTCTGTGATGTTCCCTAGATCCATCTATATCAAGCCTCCCAATTGAAAAGAATTTTGGTCCCCAAAATTCTTTACATTATAATTTTCATGTCTATTGGACTTACAATAAGAAACCCTTACCAAAACTACCTCACAAGGCCTAACAATATCAACATGTGACAGAAAAAAAAAGTGATATCAATAATTATCACTTTTACACAATACCCTTCTACAGGGTCTGAATCGCAACATGTGATTTACAAATATGGACAGTCTCTACTAACTCAAGGATTTTCCACATTTGTTCAACCAGTTTTTCGAATATGTCCTCTTTACCGAGCTGTCCTTTCTCTCGTAGTTGGTCTTCACCTGGTGGCAGATTTTCCTGCAGCACTACCTGACTGGCTGTCTCCCTTGCAGGTGTCTTTTTGGTCTTCTTGTCCTTCTTTGGACATAGATCTGGATGTAAGGCCCAAAAAGTGGCCTCATGATGCCCATCTCTGCTATAATGGATGCAATAGCCTTTCTCCTTCATAGGTGCATTCTCCCTGCTCTTTTTCGTGTGTGGAAAGCAATCTTCCATCCTCATCCTTCTCCTAGTCGCCATGAACTTCCTTCACAATGATTTTCTCTTCCAACACTGGAACACTGCGTGGTTACTCAATCCACAAAAAAGTGCATGGTATTTGATCCCACAATCTCTATTTTATATGATTAACATGCTTATAATCAGATGGAATTTTAGAGTTTCGAGATTTCTTATACCTCAGTGAGTTTCCTCTGGAGTCAAAGTGGCAAGAAGAGTTGGTATCAACTCTGTCATTGTGATGCTCATCTCTCCCTGGAGATGTCTTGAATCCTTGATCATGATAATTTGTGCTCTCGGCCTGCACTAAATCAATTTCATCTCTTGATGAACTATTGACCTGTGGAGTCTCAGTGACTGTCCTGGGGTCTTTTTCCCGAATAGTTTTAAAGTTTTCTCCAGCATTCTTTGGGACATATCCTATCCTAGAATATCGAGGCAAAACCAATGCCTCGATGGGATCCACAATAACTTGGCCATTGGTTCCAAGTCCTCCTCCTTCCTATCCCATTTTTCTCATCAAATTTAAGCCGATGCAAGAAGCATGTTGTTCAAGGATTTCAAAAGAATCATTAGCATTAATAAAGAAAGGAACTACACATGGTTTATTTACCTCCACCTCAAACTGGGACCCTTGGTCTGCTTCTTGAGATGTGTCCAGTTGTTGTCGGGGAGAAGGATCAGTGGAAGATGCTTCTAGGAATCCTCCTTGGTTTATGGATGCATGTAGGTCATCTTCATTTGCTTGAAAAAGTATGCATGCATTTGCACTGTCATGCTTGCACCCATAACTGGGGAAGTTGGCATGGTCACAAGATGGTCTTATCACCGTCTCATTTGTAGATCCTTCCTCTGTCTGCACCTTCATGGCTTGCAACTAATCTTGAAACCTTTGGTTCTCTTCTTCTGCAACATGCAACAATGTCTTCAATCCAACATTCTCTACTTGAGGCATTTGATTGAGATCTTGAAGCTCATCGAACCAAGACTGTTTTGGTGACCTTGCCATCCTTAGCTTCAACACCTCCAATCAGTATCAATCCTAATCTAATACCACATGATCTTAACCCAGGGTTGATAAGTTCCCAATAATCGGTTGTTTTTGTCACTCCTTCAAAAGGGTCAGTTATAGATCGTTTTACTTGAACGATGTGCAATTAAAGGTAAAGTTAAAGTCTTATGCGCTTGAATTTGAAGTGAATGAAACCTCTTTAGTCTTCCTTATGTGCGATATGTCATTCTTGCATTTAACATCCTATGTGCATAAATTCATGGAAAAATAACATAAGAACATAATACACATAATGGATATGACACTTCCCTTGATAACAGAGTTCACCCGATGTGGGCTACCTCTCAGGGTCATGCTCCAAACCCTGACTGTTTTATTCTCCTCGTTGTAATGATATATCTCCTTTATAAGATGTATGGCCAAAGTCCCTTTTCAGTGACAACAACAAGAGATCATAATGTGATTAGGAATGTATACAAGCTTCACAAGTTCTCATACTTATGAGGCATCCATGATGCTGACATGGACATCATTCCCACATACTCAATACATAAAAAGAGGAAGAATAAAATATGGTCCCCATCAACATGGATCCATCAGATGCCTTAGATATACTGCTCAGATCCAAGCATAAATATGGATCCCATACAAGATCCTGAAACCACGAGATTTAGAACTGCTTCATTGGCTACTTATCATGCAAGTGCCACAATTTCTCTGTCACATGTAACTGATTGGTTTAATGTGAAAGAAGAGAGGAAAATAATACATAGAAGAAATAATATGATCTTGTTTCCTTGATGCAACCTCTCTATGATCCCTCAGACATGTAACACTCATGCTAGGCTGCAACATTTAATGAAAAAACAACATAATGAAAATCATGCTTACATTGGCTACTCCAGAAATTAGTTTGTTGATTTGAAGCTCTGCGGCAAAATCATACCTCGTCATTGGATTCGCTTCACCGAATTACCTAAAAATGACTTTCAAATCGTCTCCATCTAATTCAGACAGTTTCAGGTCCAAGAGACACCTCTGCCTCGGTTACCATGCCACTGCCTCTGCAATAAATGAATCATTC
>ML777848.1:81675-95103 GCA_009831015.1 Picea engelmannii | reverse complement strand
GGCGTATATCAACCACTTTTATAAAGTGGTTGTTGCTAGTTACTTGAGTATTAGTAACAACAACATTTAAGTAAAATAGTACAAACAATAATTACATTTTGAAATTAAATAGTTAATAGTACATCATTTTCTACGCTTTTAAATTAATGAATAAAAATATATCACCCATTTTATTTAAATATAATTATTGCTAATTGAATAAAAAAATCAATAAAAATAATTAATAAACCATTAATATATTAACACATAATTACTATATTAAGTAATTGAAAAATACTAATATACTACATATACTACACTATGTAGTGAAGTTTATAATAACTACCTTACCATTAAAATAATATAAAATACCCATTTTGTATATGAGTGAACTGACATTAATATCGTTTGCCAAAATATACATTAACATTATTACAGGCCAGTCATATACCAATCATTCATTTCTTTGTGAAACCAAAAATAAAACATTAAAAATAATTAATCAACCATTAATATATTAATACATAATTACTATATTAAATAATCAAAAATTAATACTATACTACAATATGTAATTAAATATAATCAAATATGTATTAATTAAATGATAATATAAAATACTCATTTTTAAAATATTCTTTGCCAAAGTATACATAACAGTCATTCCAATCTTTGTGAAACTCAAAGTAAAACATTAAATACAAAAATTTAAAATTAATATCTTATTATTAACCAAATGAGCCCATCATTCACTGAATTCAAACAATCTCTATGAGATGTTTCTATGTAAAAAGATTTAAAATTAATATCTTATTATTAACCAAGTGAGCCCATCATTCACCGAATTCAAACAATCTCTATGGGATGTTTCTATGTAAAAGAAATATTTGAAAAGTGAAATATTAAGCGATGATCCAAAATGTTTATAACAACCAAAGGAATTAATTTTTAAATGCTGAAATGATAGAGATAGGTTAAGGGAGAAGATGCTTAGGTTTTAGGAATCATTTACTTTTAAGATTAATAATTAGACACCAAGGTTTGATCCTTATTAATAAAAAAAAATTAAATATTAAGATTTTTGAGACAATACGTAGTATATTTATAATATAATAAATGAAAAGAACAAAAGAAAATTTAAATATCAAAATTTTTGTTACAATACGTAGTATATTCAGAATATAATAAATGAAAAGAACAAAAAGGATTATTGAATATTAAATGTAAATAAAATTTGTGTATCTTTCATTAAAATTTGAAAATTTGAAAATGGTTTTTTTTTTAAGATAGAAGGAGTAAATAAAAAAGAAAAAAACAAAGTAAACAATATGTGTTAGGACTAAATTCAGGAATGAATCAAACCTCATATATATGCTTATGACTAATCTTGGTTTTAAGAATTCCATGGATCTTAATAATGAATAAAACTATTGTCTTTTTTGTTGATTATCATATTGGTATCAAAGCCCAGTTTTTTTGGGGGATTGGCGTCTGGTTTATTTCTGTGAAACATGGTACATAATAGACGTTCATGGTGGTTGCTCAACAAGAGTATTGAAAGCTAAGTTGGGTTACATAACGAGTGTGAGGTCTCTGGATGTTGGTAAGACACATAAAATTTGGAGGAATGTCGCCGCGAAGGATAGGAGTAGGAAGAGGAGGTGCAGGAAATCGAGAAGATGGTTACCAATATTAAAGAGAAATTTATTCCTATTGATTACCAACATAATTTTTTCCAACAAGTCTAGAACCTCAGACAAAGGGAGTCATATGTTCATGAATACACTAGAGAATTCTTTAAGCTTTCACTCAGAGCAAGCCTCAAAGAACCAAAATTCCAACGAGTTGCAAGGTATGTAAATGGGTTGAAGCATTTGATTCAAGATGAAATGAGCACACACAATTTCCTCACTATTGATGAAGCTTATCATGGTGCCCTGAAAGTGGAAGAAAATATTGAGAGAAAAACACAGCTGAGAGGCGAGCTAAGAGATTCCAAAGGATGAGGTAAAACAAGGATTGTTAAAGGAAAGGAAAAGGAAGAAGAATTTGCTAGTGGTCAAGGTGGGAAAGGAGGAAGTAATGCTGGTAGAACCAGAGGAGGATTCTGAAAAGGAAAGGGAAGGTATGTAATTACTTGTTATCATTGTGGTGCAGAGGGACACAAGAAGTCTGGATGTCCAGAAAGGGAGAACTTCAAGGAGAAGAAGTGAATCATGAACACAAGTCACACAGGCTGAAGAAGCTTTATTAGTTGGAGAGAATGTGACTATTTTTCCGCAAGAACAAGGTGATAATTTTTTTTTCCAGTGGGTGTTGCTTAAATATGAACAATAAGAGGAAAATGAACTAGAACAACGAAAGAAAGTTTTTAAAACAATATGTAAGGTTCAAGGAAAATGTTGTAACCTGATTATGGATGGAAGAAGTATAGATAATTTGGTATCCACTGAAGTCATGATTAAAATGAACTTGACGAGGTTGGAACATCCAAACCCTTATCATATTTATTGGTTGAATAAGGGACAACAAGTGAYTGTGACTAAGCAATGTTTATTGWGTTTTCAAATAGGGAGTTTTCATGAGAAGGTGTTATGTGACGTGATTGAGATGGATGTGTGTCACATAWTGTTGGGAAKACCATGGTTTTTTGATCGACAAGTTCACCATGATGGTAAGGAAAAAACATATKAGTTCAAGAAAGATGGACAATGATATAAATTAAYGCCAATGMTRGAGGATACAATAGCAMCAACAAGAAACTGTGTAGAATCATTCTATGTTATGCTWRAGAAATTTTACAGGAAGAAAGAAAATCAACATTCTTTTTAGCAGTGATTACAAAAGAAGTGAAAAGTGTAGAGAAGCCAAATGTTGTACCTACATAAATAAAGTTGTTTCCGGATGAATTTAAGGAGATTATTTCTAATGATCTATAGAAAGGATTTCCTCCAGTGAGAAGTATTTCTCATCAAATTGATTTAATTCTGAGATCGTGTTTACCTAATAATGCACCTTACAGGATCACTCCCGCAGAGAGTGAAGAGGTGAATATAAAAGTGGAGGAGCTTCTTCAAAGAGGAATGATTAGAGAAAGCCTAAGTCCTTGCACAATACCAATAGTATTGATGCCTAATAAGACAGTGGAATGACTAATGTGTACTGATTCACATCATATAAATAATAATATCACTATTAATTATTTATTTCCATTTCCCAGAATGGATGGCCTTATGGATTCCCTAAGTGATTCAAAATAGTTTTCAAAAATTGATTTGAAGACTGGTTACCACCAGATTCAAATCAGATAAGGTGACAAATGGAATACTGCATTCAATACAAAAGATGGACTATTTGAATGGTTAGTTATGTTGTTTGGACTAACCAATGCAACCAACATGTTAATGAGATTGATGAGCGAAGTCTTGAAACCATTTTTAGGTAAGTTCGTGGTTGTATATTTGGATGACATATTGATTTTTAGGAAGAGTAGAATAGCGCATGTTGAGCATGAGAGGGAAGTACTACAATTCTTGAAGGAAGAGAAACTATTGATAAAACTAAAGAAGTGTTCTTCCTCTGCTCCTTTGGGATTAAACCCTGCACAACTTTTCGAGATCTAACGAATGACGGGATTTCGCTGGTTCCCTATGCGAATCCTGTTCGTTGATTCCTCCTCCTTGAAGATTTCTCGAGAAGGATAACTGTTCTTTCTCAGAACTTGTCTCCACGCTTGCGCTTGCGACCCCTGATCGAATTTTCTTCGACACAAACCTCATGTGCTCTCTTTCAACAATGTCACGAAGGTTCTATACCTCCTGAGCTTTCCCACTCTGACTCTTTCAGAGGGACTTGCACGCGCTCCTCGCAGCAATCATTCAACAACTCTCAAGTGTTGAATCCATTTGACTCTGCGCAACTCCTGCAGCAGCAGTCTTCGATCTCCTTTTCTCATATTTACAACTGAGACTTCTTCTTCAGCCTGTGCACTCCTTGCATGGCTTCAACAACCCACTTCCACTTCTGGGTGAATGAGAACAAAAGTTAGACTACTGAGCCTACATCAACGCACTCCTTGCGGATGAATTCAACTGCACACCTTGCAGGAATCTCCTGGCTCAGATAGAGAAACAATTGAAACTCATTCCATATCCCTTTCAGACTTCAGTTTGAAACATGAAATCACATGCACAGCATATACAAGCAAATTCATAACAAGAAAGCAAACATTCCCGAGCATAACATCAATACACAAAGAAAACAACACAAACCATGAGCTTGAATCAAAGCTTCCTTCTATTAATTCAAATGACTGTACATGGGTGTTCTTCATACAATATTCTCTGCTTTCTCTTCTCTTCTCTTGGGTTGATAATATTACAATGCACAATGAGGGTGTCTATATCCGTTTTCCCTCTCGAACTCTAAACTATCAAATCTAGACTTAAACATCCTATCTACCAGCATTAAATCTATTAAATGCCTCCTATCTACTTCGGACAAGAGCGTATGGCTCGAGGTATGATACAATATACAAAAGGTGCTCTTTCATAAATGGTTCATTGAATACTTGCGCTACAATCCCAAAGCACTTCATAAATTTGGGTTTGATTATCTAGCTGATCTCCGCTTGATGTGCTGGCTCGCTTGATGAGTTGGTGATGCTCCTGCATCACACTATAAATGTATTATTGTTGGACTTGCCAATAATTGACTATGGGGGTGAAGGCTTGAAAGTACTAGCCATAAAATCACTAGAGGAAAGAATGTGAAAACGATAAGAGAGGGCTCATTATATCAAATAACCCCAAATTTCCCTTGATGGAGGTAATAAATCTCCTTTGGATCCCAAGGAGAGAAACCAGTTAATGAAGAAAGGACCGATCGTTGAATTATCAACCACTCCCATGAATGGAAGCATGGTCTGACTACAGAATGTCAGTCCGAAGTACCATTGGGTATGACAGACCAAGATGACCTGAGTTCCCTTCTGACAGAAGGAACATGATGGGTCGAGAACCATCCTGGGGAAAATATATAAGAAAATTGGTAAGGAGAATGTGAGAGCTCTCCAGTAGATGAGGAACAGAAGGTTGTGATATTGATGCCGAGTGAACATCTAATAAACCTCGCCCAGGGCCATAACAAAGAACAAGAATATATGAAAGCTTGCAGAGAACAGAACCCAAGCAGAAGTTGAAACAGAGAAAGAATCCTTGAGAACTGTGAGAGTTCCCTGGTGATATCATGGCTTGGCACAGGGGTGGAAACATTTCTAAGAATGAACACTTCTAGGCCTATGGTCGGGTGGATGGACGAACACCCACAATCAGTTAGTTGACTACTACATGTGATAGATAAGTAATCGTATATATTGTGTATTTAAGTGGTACTGTGAATTAAAGTTGGATATCCTATGAATGTTGTAGGGATGGATATGTTTTCTTAATGATTTATACTGTACCCTTTTTGTGTCTCCTTTATTGTGTAATTAGGAAAGTAGGAAATTGTATGAATTAGACATGTTATTTTTTTTATAATCCTAAATGCTTGCATCCTATGGTGGATTAAGCTAGAGCCACGAACTGCGAGTTCGTCAACTGTGGGAATAGTTTCATGTATGCATGTCGACCCTCCTAGTTGTTCTAATTCCCTTGGAGGACAAAGTTTGTTAAGCTCAGGAGAGGTAATTCAGATATGCACAGGCTCTTTGCGAGGAAAGCAGAGATCGAGAACCACTTAAGTTCTAGACATGATGAAGGAGCACAAAATTTGTGCGGAAGACCCTTCTAAGTGTTAAGTTCAGGAGAAAGAGCACAACGCTCTTAAATCCTTCATAACTAATGAAGCTCAAGAATGATAGAGAGATTCAAGTATCGAAATGGAATATCCTTTTGTTTGGAAGACGAACGAATGAGACCTTTCGGGAGGATCCAAGGTCTGTTGCGACCTCTAGATTGGAAGAAGGAGAGAAGGCGTTAATGCCTCGACTCCTTCAGTCTTCAAAAGATTGATGAATGCTGGTAATCATTATGAAGGGGATAGATCCTCTGAAAAACGAAGTCATTATGTGATCTATACCGTACACCCAAGGATCTATCAGGACCCACCTTGACCGTTGGATCTGTGAGTGCGAAGTTTGCGTGACGGGAGAATCACATGTTGGTGCGATTAAACATCTGAAACCTGAAGTTGCGATGTGATATGGACCATTGGATAGAGGAAGTTCATGGATCGTTGATCCGACATGAGCACATTAATGCAAGGAGTACGTGGGAATTCAAAATTCCCTAAGGACCAAGATCAGAAGAGACTAGCACTTTTCAGAAGCACAGATGAGGTCCAAGAGGTGAACTTGTTTAAATTTCGTAAGATCAGGAAGGAAGCGGAAGTCGAGGCCCATACATCAGGGCTCACATGAAGTAAATAGAAGTTCTATACCTTCGAAACATCTGAAATATTCCAAGTCAGGGAAGAAATCAAAATCTCGGGAGGAGGAGGAACAATGACCATTGGATCGAGCACTGTTAAAGATCTGGACTGTTGGGATTCCACATCTAGACAATTAGAATAGGGCATAGGAGGATATCATATTTGGTCCATCAGATCTGAGAACGAGGACCAACAGTCATTGGATCCCAAGGAAAGTGCACGAGGCCTAACCCTTTGAAAGTGCACAAGAGAGTGGACTTGCGAAGTCTCGAAGTTCTGAAGTCAGTCAGAATCGTCCAACGTCAGGGTGGATATGTGGCGTAAGTCCCACAACTTCGAAGGTTTGTGGACAAGGAGGAGGACAAACAACCAAAGTAAATCCTGACCATTGATTTCCAGGGGGATACGTGTCAATAGATCGTGTATTTTGGGTAAAAGCACTTTGTATAAATGGGTGCATAAGATTTGAAACTCCTGAAGCCCAGAGAGCCAGAGCGGCGAAGCGCCGAAGTGCTGAAGAGTCGAAGTGCCGAACGACCGAAACAGCGAAGCACCACAGTGTCGAAGGGCCAAAGAGTCGAAGATCCGAAGGTATCTGAACCTTTAGATCTAGAGAGAAACGATGCGATAGATCACAAGCTTCGGGTAAATTGCATTGGAATTTCAATTGAGAATTGAGATTCCCGAACCCCGAAGACCCGAAGTGAATATGGACCGTTAGATCTAGAGGGATGCTTGGCGATGGATCATGGACTCTGACGAAATCTATTCAAAAATTTTCAGTTGATATTTGAGATTCCTAAAGTCCGGAGAGTCGGAGAAGCTGAAAAAAATCTCAACTGTCTGATCATTAGAAGTAGATCTCAGTCGTCAGATCGTCCGATGTAAATCTCAAGTGTCATATTGTTTGAGCCGAACCTAGACCACTAGATCCAGAGGGATGTGTGGCGATGAATTTTGGACTCCAGAGAAATATGTTCGAGAGTTTTTAGTTGAGATTTCAGACTCCCGAAGTCCAAAGAGATGTAGAAGTTGAAGCAAATCTCAACTATCCAATCATCAGAAGTAGATCTCAGTTGTCAGATCATCTGAAGTAAATATTAAGTATTGGATCGTCTGAGTTGAATCTGGACCGTCTAATCCAGAAGATACATGGCGTAGATCGGTGGATTCCTGGTAAAGTCTTGAAGTAATTCATAGCCATCATATCAAGAGGACATGTGGCATAAATATGTAGATTTTGGGTAAAGACCCGAAGCAAGCCCCAACCATTGGATTCAAGTGGACAAGCAACAAGAATCCACTTACTTTGAGGGGAAGTGAAGTTTGAGATTTGAGATCTCAGAATTCTAGAGACTCGAAGGAAATATCGACTGTTGATCAAGAAAAGCGACTGCAAGACCCTTGATCTAGTTGAAAGGTCAAACCTCTGAAGTAGAGGAAGAGTCGATGATTGATAAGGACAGGTGTCCGCAAATATTCTACTATGGAATATTGATGTACGGAAGAAAGGAAAGTTTGAGACCTTATAATGCTGAAGTCCAGAATACCGAAACAAATCACAACCATTGATTTGCAAGAGGTTAGATCTGATCTGTAGCTTTGAAAGGGATAGATATGATGCGTCAGTTTAGAGGCACTGTCAAGATCGTGAGATGGACGATCCTGTAGCATTGTGGGGAACATAGATGCGTGAACTTTAAAAATTTGAGGGAGGGCCGCAATTCAAACCATGTTTTCTAAGAAATGACACATGGAGGCTCGAGGAGAATTGTCGCCCGAAAGGTAGGTTGGTTTCAAACTGCCTTTGGTCACGCCTACAATTGTGTGTTTGCGTGAGGTTATCGCCCAAGGTCACCTCAAGGAGGGGCTTATCAGAAAATGGGCTAGCACCCAAACTCAGAGTTTTCCCAAGCATGAAGGGAAGGTCGTGGGTACCATTATACCTACACCCGAAAGTCGAAAGGGTCTGCGTTTAATTATAGAGCGATACCATTAGGGACTTAGAGAGTCGTTGGCTTTAGAATCAAAGATCCTTGACTGGGAGGTTGGAATGGTTCCCCGAATTCCCAAATTAGAAACCATGGATGGAGAATTTGTCCTTTAAGAAAAGCGAAAAAAAATTATGCCCCGTCGTGGGTGTGTTACACTATTCCTCTGCCCTTTAGGAATCTTCTCGAGAACTACCTGATATGAACCTGAGGGTGATAAGTTTCCAATAATTGGTTGTTTTTGTCACTCCTTCAAAAAGGTCGATTATAGATCGTTTTACTTGAGGGATGTGCAATTAAAGGTAGAGTTGAAGTCTTATGTGCTTGAATTCGAGGTGAATGAAACCTATTTAGTCTTCCTTATGTGTGATATGTCATGCTTGCATTTAACATCCTATGTGCAGAAATTCATGGAAAAAAAACATAAGAACATAATACACATAATGGATATGACACTTCCCTTGATAACAGAGTTCACCCGATGTGGGCTACCTCTTCGGGTCATGCTCCAAAGCCTGGCCGATTTATTCTCCTCGATGTAATGATATCTCTCCTTTAGAAGTTGTAAGGCCAAATTCCTTTTTTGGTGATGGCAACAAGAGATCAGAATCTGATCAGGAATGTATACAAGCTTCACAAGTTCTCATACTCATGAGGCATCCATGATGTTGACATGGACACCATTCCCACATACTCAATACATAAAAAGAGGAAGAATGAAAGATGATATGCATCAACATGGATCCATCGGATGCCTTAGATCTGCTGCTCATATCCAAGCATAAATATGTAGCCCATACAATATCCTGAAACCATGAGATTAAGAATTGCTTCATTGGCCACTTAGCATGCAAGTGCCACAATTTCTCCATCGCATGTAATTGATAGGTTTGACGTGAAAAAATAGAAGAAATGAATAGATAGAAGGAATAAGTTGATCTTGCTTCCTTGCTGCAGCCTCTCTATACTCCTTCAGACTTGTAACACGCATGTCATGTTGCAAGATTTAATGACAAAACAACATAATGAAAATCATGCTTACATTGGCTTCTCCAGAACTTAGCTCATTGATCTGAAGATTTTCTGCAAAAACATATCTCTTCATTGGATTTGTTTCGCCGAATTACCTAAAAATGACTGTCAAATTGTCTCCATCCAAGTCAGACACTTTCAGGCCCAAGAGACACCTCTGCCTCGGTTACTATGCCATTGCCTCTGCAATAAATGACTCATTCTGGAGTTAAGATACTAAATATTTTCTCATATCATAAAACCAATACCACCACTGTCTCCATGCCTTGATCCGAGTCAGACACTTTCTCACCGAAGAGACAACCTTCCCTCGGATTGCGTACCTGGTTGTACAAGTCCGTAAAAGTCCATATGGGCGTGCTTAGACTCCTCTCTCGTGCTCTGTGTCTCCTCCAAACACTATCTAAGCCCCTTTTTATACAATTTTTTAGGCAGTTGTGCATTCATGAGGAAGTTGGAAGAGAAGTTAGTGGAGGATAAGTTAGGGCGTTGGTTGGCGGAGATCCCAGGGTCGAATCCCATGGGCCTCCCCTTTTGGAAAGTGGTTACAACAATGTTGGCATGCCCTGCCAAATCTGGCGGGCGACCACTTAAATGATAGAGAAATGGCAGGTGTGCCATATATGGAGAAACCGTTACACTATTTTTGGCAGGGTTTCTCTTATAGCAGAATTGTCGCCATATTTGGTAGGGTTTTGTTTATATATATATTTTTTAATTATTCGGTCGCTGAGCCTCCTTGTACATTTCGGGGGTGCCACATGGCGCCCTCCTATTGGGACATGTGACATCCATTGATTTTCCCACCTGTTTGTTGATGTCACCTCCAATTTACCTTGTGACATGTGGAGCCTTCCAGGTGGTGACATGTGGCATCACCTATGGGTTCCACATGGCAATTTTTTACTCGTCCACAAGGCACCCTAAGAATTCCAAATCCGAGTGACATGTGGAAACCTCTGGTGTTTCCATGTGGCATGTTGATGTCATCATGACACTTGTCACCCTCTTCCCTTTCCACGTAGGCTCTACGGATGTTGACCTCATCTATACCGATGATAACGTCAGTAGTACGGACGCTGACACATCCATGTTGACTGGGCTAGGTTGACCAAAACTTTGACCGCTTATATCTTTTGATCAGTAACTCTGTTTGATGAGTCGTTTGCACCGTTAGAAATATTACGACATGATCTTCGTGCTCATGCCATTTTAATTGAGTTTTTGAAATTTTGAATTTTTCCCTTTCTCTACCTGTTGAGGCCATTATGAGCCTCCTGGGACACTTTTGAAACTTTTGTGATGTTCCCTAGATCCATCTAGATCAAGCCTCCCAATTGAAAGGAATTTTGGTCCCCAAAATTCTTTACATTACAAGTTTCATGTCTATTGGACTTACAATAAGAAACCCTTACCAAAACTACCTCACAAGGCCTAACAATATCAACATGTGACAGAAAAAAAAGTGATATCAATAATTATCACTTTTACACAATACCCTTCTACGAGGTCTAAATCGCAACATGTGATTTACAAATATGGACACTCTCTACTAACTCAAGAATTTTCCACATTTGTTCAACCAGTTTTTCGAATATGTCCTCTTTACCGAGCTGTCCTTTCTCTTGTAGTTGGTCTTTGCCTGGTGGCAGATTTTCCTGCAGCACTACCTGACTGGCTGTCTCCCTTGGAGGTGTCTTTGTGGTCTTCTTTTCCTTCTTTGGACGTAGATCTGGATGTAAGGCCCAACAAGTGGCCTCATGATGCTCATCTCTGCTACAATGGTTGCAGTAGGGTTTCTCCTTCATAGGTGCATTCTCCCTGCTCTTTTTCGTGTGTGGAAAGAAATCTTCCATCCTCATCCTTCTCCTGGTCGCCATGAACTTCCTTCATAATGATTTTCTCTTCCAATACTGGGACACTGCGTGGTTACTCAATCCACAAAAAGTGCATGGTATTTGATGCCACAATCTCTATTTTATATGATTAACATTCTTATAATCAAATGGCATTTTAGAGTTTCGAGATTTCTTATACCTCAGTGAGTTTCCTCTGGAGTCAAAGTGGCAAGAATATTTGGTATCAACTCTGTCATTGTGATGCTCATCTCTCCCTGGAGATGTCTTGAATCCTCGATCATGATAATTTGTTCTCTCGGCCTGCACTAAATCAATTTCATCTCTTGATGAACTATTGACCTGTGGAGTCTCAGTGACTGTCCTGGGGTCTTTTTCCCGAATAGTTTTGGAGTTTTCTCCAACATTATTTGGGACATATCCTATCCTGGAATATCGAGGCAAAACCAATGCCTCGATGGGATCCACAATAACTTGGCCATTGGTTCCAAGTCCTCCTCCTTCCTATCCCATTTTTCTCATCAAATTTAAGTCGATGCAAGAAGCATGTTGTTCAAGGATTTCAAAAGAATCATCAGCATTAATAAAGAAAGGAACTACACATGGTTTATTTATCTGCTTCTTGAGATGTGTTCAGTTTTTCTCGGGGAGAAGGATCAATGGAAGATGCTTCTAGGAATCCTCCTTGGTTTATGGATGCATGTAGGTCATCTTCATTTGCTTGAAAAAGTGTTCATGCATTTGCACTGTCATGCTTGCACCCATAACTGGGGAAGTTGGCATGGTCACAAGATGGTCTTATCACCATCTCATTTGTAGATCATTCCTTTGTCTGCACCATCATGGCTTGCAACTAATCTTGAAACCTTTGTTTCTCTTCTTCTGCAACATGCAACAGTGTCTTCAATCCAACATTCTCTGCTTGAAGCATTTGGTTGAGATCTTGAAGCTCATCGAACCAATATTGTTTTTGTGACCTTTCCATCCTTAGCTTCAACACCTCCAATCCGTATCAATCCTACTCTAATACCACATGATCTTAACCCAGGGTTGATAAGTTCCCAATAATTGGTTGTTTCTGTCACTCCTTCAAAAGGGTCAGTTATAGATCGTTTTACTTGAACGATGTGCAATTAAAGGTAAAGTTAAAGTCTTATGCACTTGAATTTGAAGTGAATGAAACCTCTTTAGTCTTCCTTATGTGTGATATGTCATTCTTGCATTTAACATCCTATGTACAATAATTCATGGAAAAATAACATAAGAACATAATACAAATAATGGATATGACACTTCCCTTGATAACAGAGTTCACCCGATGTGGGCTACCTCTCAGGGTCATGCTCCAAAGCCTGACTGTTTTATTCTCCTCATTGTAATGATATATCTCCTTTACAAGTTGTAAGGCCAAAGTCCCTTTTCAGTGACAACAACAAGAGATCAGAATGTGATTAGGAATGTATACAAGCTTCACAAGTTCTCCTACTTATGAGGCATCCATGATGCTGACATGGACATCATTCCCACATACTCAATACATAAAAAGAGGAAGAATAAAATATGGTCCCCATCAACATGGATCCATCAGATGCCTTAGATATACTGCTCAGATCCAAGCATAAATATGGATCCCATACAAGATCCTGAAACCACGATATTTAGAACTGCTTCATTGGCTACTTATCATGCAAGTGCCACAATTTCTCTGTCACATGTAATTGATTGGTTTAATGTGAAAGAAGAGAGGAAAATAATACATAGAAGAAATAATATGATCTTGTTTCCTTGATGCAACCTCTCTATGATCCCTCAGACATGTAACACGCATGCTAGGCTGCAACATTTAATGAAAAAACAACATAATGAAAATCATGCTTCCATTGGCTACTCCAGAAATTAGTTTGTTGATTTGAATCTCTGCGGCAAAATCATACCTCGTCATTGGATTCGCTTCACCGAATTACCTAAAAACGACTTTCAAATCGTCTCCATCTGATTCAGACAGTTTCAGGTCCAAGAGACACCTCTGCCTCGGTTACCATGCCACTGCCTCTGCAATAAATGAATCATTCTGGAGTTGAGATACAAAATATTTTCTTAGATCATAAAAATAATACCACCACTGCATTTGTGGCATC
>ML777847.1:1029626-1045288 GCA_009831015.1 Picea engelmannii | reverse complement strand
AAATGTGTATTTTGATGCCTTGTACTAAGCAGGTTACAGCTGAACAAACAACACAAATGTTCTTTCAAAATGTTTGGGTGCATTTTGGATTGCCTAAATCCATTATTTCTGATCGGGATTCTCGATTTGTTGGAAGTTTTTGGACGAGTTTATGGGCACTCAAGGACACCAAACTTAAAAATAGAACAACTTTTCATCCACAAACAGATAGTCAAACAAAAGTAGTAAATCGAACAGTGGTGCATCTTCTTCGTGTTTATTGTAGTAAGCATCCTAAACTTTGGGATGAACATTTACATTACATTTAGCATGCGTACAATCGTGCTAAGCACTCTTCGACTCAAACGTCGCCATTTGAAGCATGTTTTGGCTATTTGCCCAAATCTCCTTTAGATTTTATCTTTGGAAAGGATATTGCTATGGATGGTCAATATGACATTGATAGGGCAGAAAAGTTCATTGAACAAATTTAGTCGATACATCAAGTGGTGCAAGAGTAGTTGGAAAAGAGTCAAGCCAAGTACAAGACGAGACATGACAAGCATCGTGTTGGTCACAGTTTCCAAGTTGGAGATGAAGTTTGGCTTTACATCAGTAAGGAGAGACTTAAAGGAGAAGGTTTTAAATTGAAACCGATTTGATATGGTCCTTTCAAGATTATCGACAAGATTGGTAACAATGCCTTTCGTTTAGATTTGCCTCCTTATATGCAAATGTATGCAGTTGTTAATGTTGAGAATTTGAAATTGTATGATCCTCCGTTGATTGATGATCATGGAGAGCATGTTCAGATTCCTTCTATAGATGTTTTTTCCCCAGAATATCTTACAGAACTGCATGAAGGCACCATCCTTGATAGGAGAATGCGAACTTCAAAACGAGGAAATGTGGAGTATCTTTGAGTTGGTCTTAAAGGAACAAATCCAAGCAAAGCCAAGTGGATTGAGGTTGGAAGAGTGAGGGAACTATACCCTCATCTTCAAATAGACTAAAAATAGTCTTTTGGAGGTCCAAAAGATTTCCAATGGGGAGGTGTGATCAGGGGATCAAATTTTGCTGAAAAATTCAAAGTGCTTGGAATCGCTTCAAATCAGACGAGAGCGTAGGCCTCGTCGTTTCGAACCCAACGCAACTCGTTTGGGTTCAAATGGACATAGGGAGCGAGAGATATCACATTCTGTTCAAAATGGTAAACAGGCAAAAAAAATGGATGTTGATTGTACAGTCCGTACGGATGATGACATGGCAGACCGTACGGATGACATGGCAGACCATACACTAACGTGGCAGACAATTATTGGATAGTTGGCATATGACGTGTTTTGTTGGCAGCGAATGGGAAAGCGACATGTGGCCCAATCAAAGGCCACCACATGTCACTTGTTTGTTGGTTTAAAAGCTTTGCAACCGGCAGGACTCGACCCCGCGACCTCCGGGCAGGGGAAGCGACTTGGGAAGGGCCGCCAACCGGCGTGCCATCATATGAACCTTGTTATATATATGATTTAAAATATATTTGAGTTTGAATTGTGTTATGTTGGTGCGGGGGTCCGGGTTGGGGCTTAGCCCCAACCTGCGGTTTCGACATTATATATATGTGACCGATGGTTTAACAAAATGCGCGCGGATATGTATTTCAAAACAAATCCCAGCCCCGGTCATATGTGCCATAGCATATGACCTTTGGTTATGTTGTGGGCGAGTGCACACGGTTGTGTATTGGTTCAAACGGTTGTATAACCAATGTCCACCACTTGTCCATTATCTATTCGCCTTGGGACGAAGCCCCGTTTGCATTTGCGCATGGACACATGGGTCGCACGACCATGGCCTAGGCGGTTAGGGGCTAGGCGCGCCCGTAACTATCCTACAGTTCACATCGTTTGTGTGGTTGCGTTCAGTGCTAGGTTTTTATGCTTAAATAAGCATGTGGGCTAGGTTGAGCCATGGAAGGTGTGTTTTGTAGATGTAGAGACAACAAGCTTGAAGGGGGGACTTCCAGGAGCCTATCTTCTTCAATTTTTGGCCAAACGAGGTGTCGAAAAAGCCTAGCTAGGGGTTTTTGGATGTTCTGAAGCCATTGGAGCAGTCTATTTGGCAGTTTGAGCATTGTAAAGCACATTTTTGAGCACTTTGAGCAAATAATACAAATGATCCATTGGAAGCTGGACCAGGAGATGTAGCCCAAGAGAGGGGTGAACTCCTTTATCATTTGATGTGTTATGTGTTTTCTGTTCATTGATTATGCTGTTATTTATATGCATCTTGAATGAGTAAATCATACTAAAGATGTGTTGCAAAGTTGATCCATTTTCTTTTAACACATAAATTTTACTTGCAAATATTTTCAAGAATACAAGTCTTTTTCATTTTTAGATCATGGAACGCCTGCAATTCCATGGGTGACAAGTGTCAACCCTGGTGCATGTGAATAAAATAGCCAAGATGAGTCGTGAGAGGGGTTCCTCGCCCATTCCACCCTACTGTCTGAGCGTGTACGAAGCTCTGAGCAGTACGACGGACCCGATCTTTGCAGAGAACCCTCATGCTTCCCTGTGAGCTGAAAAGCCTAGATTTGGCTCTGAAAAACCGTGTATATCCTCTATTCTGAAAGCCGAGAAGCCTGTGTTTGTTTCTGAAAATGCTGAGTTCACCCTCTCCATTCTGAGCCATGGAACCTGTGTCATTCCCTGCATGGATTGTTTGTCACACGTTCCCAGGAACCAACACTATGAGACCTTACGCCATTGCTAAGCCTGTTTGGGAAGCCCGTGTTTGTTTTTTAGGTTGGTTGTTGTGGCCACGCAGAGCTGGACTGCGTGTGGCTTGCTGGCCAGTGAAAGTTGTGATTGAGCCTATGTATGACCTCTCTCCAGGTGAGGGAGGTGACTGTTGTTGGGAGAGGCAGGTTATCAGGTCTGTGAGCAATTCTCTCCAGGTGAGAGAGTTTGCTGGGAAGTGGTTTCTTCCAGAGAGTGTCCAACACCAGCTTCGGGCTCTGAGACTTCCTGATCTGGCCTGTTGTCGAGACCTAAAGAGGGAGGTTAGCACCGATGGACTATGCTTGTGAAGGTGTATACTCCCGGGCGGAACAAGCATGTGGGGAATGAGAGTCTAGTAGTAGTGGGCGTAAGATGGCATCTTGGGAAGAATCCTTCCGTTTTTTTGTGTTGTTTTCCCTGTAACCTCAGCCTAGCCTAGGATTCCTTGCCTTGGGGTGGAGCTTAGTCCCAGCTCGGGGGTGACCCACTATTGAGATGATGAGCAGTGCGGCGTGGAAGGCCTGCACGTGGTTGGTGGAATCTACCACTGTTTCGAAGATAAGTATCAGATGATGTTTATTCATGTATTCCGCTGTGTATATCAATTTAATGTTAATTCTATTGATTATTGATTATAGCAGTAAATCTTATGTTCACTCTGAGTTTAACTGTATTTCTTGATTAAATGCATCTTATTACTATAATGCCAGTATGAGCTATGTACAAAGTGGTGTTATAGTTTTGTTTAAAAGCGATTAATCCTTGGTAACAGAAATAGGTGTGTTACAAATGTATAATCTAATAAACACTTATATGCAAATATGCAAGATATGTTAGGTATTATGAAATTTAAATAGTATAATATTTTTTATAATTTTTAATTATATATAAAAGAGATATTATTAATAATTTTAAAGTAAAATTTAAAAAAAACAAATTAATAATAAATAATTTTTAAATAATTTAAGTTACAAAAATGCCATTACTTAAGAAACCAAAGCCTACGTGGATGAGGTCAACAATGGTATCATTATGTCATGTGAAAATATTTTTACTACAAAAATTAAAAGCAAAGTAAATGGTCACTTTGTTTCCAGGAGAAAATTATCGCAAATTTATATTAGGTATAAATTTTTTTACAGCAGCAACAGAAACATGTTTAACAGTCCTCCCATCAGTCCAAAATGTTGGTTTCAGGAGGAGTCAACAGTAATATGGACAATAAGAAAATAGACTGAAAGGTATGAGCTATTAGCCCGCCATAAAACTGAAGGAATCTCAAGGGGAAATCTGCCTGAAAAAACTGCTCTTTGCTGTCACAACATCACTTACACAGGCTGCCTTCAGATGTCATTTAACCTTCACCAACCCTTGGCATTTCAAAGATATTGATGCAAGAAGGTTGACTCTCCCGCCCATTGTCCGAGTGAAAAACTGTCAATCTCCCTTCGATTTCTGATAAAGCTCTTTTTGAAAGGGAATCAGCTTCTTTATTATGAGCTCTGTAGATATGGTGAACGCTGAGATCAATAAAATTTTTTGCCAAATCCACAGTTTTTTGTTTCCAGCCTTCGATGTTTACAATGTTGAGATTGCATTTGTGATTTACCCAGTCAATGATGACCCGCGAATCGCCAAGAACGTGGAGGTACTTAATTGACCAGAAGGATGCCAAAGTGAGGGTTGCCCACAGTCCCAACAACTCTGCTTTGGTATTTGTACCTGCACCGCAGTTGATGAACCACTTGGTAATTCTCGATGGATGAAATCTGAAGATGCCTCCGGCCCCACATCGAAGACCATTTGATGAGGCTGCTCCGTCAAAACATGCAACTGTGTAACCCTATTTTGGAGAGAAATCACAGACTTTGAGAGGCAGAGTCTTTACAGTGGACTGCTGCCAGGAGAAAGCCGTCAAGGTTCTATGCATTACTGAGAGGATGGAGGGGGGACTGTCCTAAAAAATCGCCTTATTTCTTTCAATCCAGAGCTGCCAGCAAGCATGAGCTGCCAAACTATCCGGAGCTATAGTGTACATTGACCACTGCAGAAAACATTCTAAGACTGAGGCATCGACCCATTGGATGTTAAGTGAAAAATGGGTAAGAAGCCTCTGCCAGACAGCCCTTGAAAAATGGTAGTGAATGAGGAGATGGTGAATATCTTCCGTTGACTGATTGCATAACTTGCAAATCCCAGGCCCTTCCCAGCCTCTCTTTCGCAACATTTCCCAAGTAAGAGTCTTCTCTTTTGCAGAGAGCCAAACAAAGATTTTTATCTTTAGAGGAATTGGCCAATTCCACATCCGTTGGAACCAYTTCAGGTCCTCCTGGWAGTTCARYTGYTGAAKTAAWGCCAAGTAAATATTCTTMACAGTAGTAGAWCCCGTTGCATCACCCCCCGCCCARATGAGAGTATCAGGATTATTGGAAAGTGAAATTCCAGCGCTCCTAAGAGCTTGAGTGAAGTCATCCCAAGTTGATGCATCAACTCCACCAATATTAAGCTGATTACTGTTGAACCAAGTATCCGGCAGTGGGGTGGCAATAGAAATTACACGCACTTGGGCTAAACTAACCATATTACGAGAATCCAGAAGGGATCTTAGAGAGGAAGGGAGGATCGACCTGTTTTCCAGTCCAAGGATCTTGTCTCTTCCAAGAGAGATTTCCTTGCCTGAGCCTGGCCTCCATCTGAGCCAGTGCAAGCTGACATTAGATGAAGATAAAAGACCCTTCCAAAATGGGGACACCCTCTGCTGTAAAAGTGATGGTTTTCTGATCCAATCAATAAGGGACTTTTTTCCCATGTATTTATCAAAGATGACTCGGTGCCAGATACTGTTATGGGTTAAAGCCCGCCAAAAAGAGTTGGCTAGGAGAGATGTGTTAAAAATAGCCAAATTTTTGAGTCCCCAACCCCCTGCTTTGATAGGCTTTGAAATGATATTCCAGCTGCAAAGGTGGAAACGGTGGGTGTCCTTCTGACCATTCCAAATAAAGTTGAAAGACAACCTGCGTAAAAGATTCAGAATCGAAGAGGGAAGTTTCTCCAAAGACATCCAAAAGACAGAAATACTATGTATCACTGAGTTGACGAGGATAAAACGCCCTCCTATGGACAGCCATTTGTTGCACCAGAAACTAATCTTCCTTTGGAACTTTGCCACCAACCAGCACCAGTCATCAGAATTTTTTGCTCATGGTTTTAATACATAACCCAGATACTTGAAACCTTGACTTAAATCTGCAAAGGTGAAAGGAAGAGACTCTTTTAAGGAACATAGCTCATTTCTTGTTAAACCCCAGTAGTGAGCTGTAGACTTTGTAAAATTGATACTAAGGCCCGAAGCTGTGCAAAAAATCTGAAGCAGCTCCAGTATCACAATCCATTCCGAAGGAGAAGCCTTTGACATCAAGAGGACATCATCAACAAAAATTAGATGAACCAAATTTATAAATTTTGAAACCTTTATACCTGAGATTTGTTGTTCGGAGACGTTTTTTGTTAGCAGCAAACTAAGACCTTCCATAATCAAGATGAAGAGGTACGGAGATAGAGGGAAGCCCTGCCGGAGGCCTCTCTCGCTTCTGAAAAACTTAGTCGCCTCTCCATTAATTAAAACAGCAAAAGATGCACTAGAGACACAGGCCATCATCCAATCTGTCATTTTTATACCAAAACCAGCTGAGAGAAGAATCAACCTTAGGAATCCCCAGTCGATGCTGTCAAAGGCTTTCTTGAGGTCAAGTTTCAGTACCAGGGCCTTTGCGTTTTTCTTTTTAATACTATGGATTCCTTCATGAGCCACTCCTATGGCGTCCTGGATTCTTCTACCTTTGAGAAATCCCATCTGTTCAGTAGATAGGCGTCTTTCTAAAAATGGCTTGATTCTGTTCGAGAGGATTTTTGAAGAAATTTTGTAGATTAGATTGCAGAGTGAGATAGGACGGTAGTCGTTGAAGGAGGCAGAGTTATTTTCCTTGGGGATTAAGGCTAAAAAAGTGGAATTTATGCTTCCAATGACTTTGCCGTTTATACGCGAATGCTCCACCATTTGCAAAAGGTCATCTCCTACAAGGTCAAAAAAATGGATGAAGAATTCCGAGGTCCATCCGTCCGGGCCTGGACTTCTCTCTTTCTTGAAAAGGGTCAGTATAAACTTCAGCTCCAACAGTGTGACAGGTCTGTAAAGTTCAGCAGCTTCCATCTCGGACACCATGGTTGGGTAAAGGTTTGCAAGAAAGGTGCTATCAGAAATGCTTGTGCTATCACTGGCCTTGAAGAAATGACAAAAATGTGAGACAGCCGCCTCTTTTATAGCATTCTGCCCTGTAAGCGTGTCACCGAAATCATTTGAGATGGACCAAATAAATTTTTTATTTCTGTTAAAGCTTGCAACCTTATGAAAAAATTTTGTGTTTGCGTCCCCTCCTTTAAGCCAGGTGGCTCTGCTCCGCAACCTCCAGCTGTTTTCCTCCGCACAAAGAATGTTGTTTCTTGTAAGTTCTAGGTCCTTTAAAAGCTCGCTGTCCTCCAATGGAAAGGCGCCTCTGCTCGACTTCATAATAAGCTTTGAAATTGCACTCTCCAGTTTAATTAAGTTGTGGTGGTCTTTTTCCTTTTTTTCTTTTAACCAGGCTTTTGTGTGAATTTTTAAAACCTTAAGCTTCCATACCATACGCTGCTGGGGATTGATTTCCTGCAAAAATAAAGGATTCTTCCACACGGAATGAACTAAACGGTTAAAGTCCGAGTCCTCCAGCCAATGGTGATTGAATTTGTAAGGAAAAGCATAATGCGCTGATGAAGCTTGCAGTTGCAAAATGACTGGTGCATGATCAGAAACGTAGGGTAGTTCTACCCAAGACTTATACAGGCTCGTCTGGTGCAGCAAACGGTCTGAAACAAAGAAACGGTCCAGGCGTCTGGCAATTAAGTCATTACCTGTGTGTCGATTTCTCCATGTGGGAACCAGACTGGACGGCAAGATGTCAACAAGATTGTTTTTGGCAAATAAATCACTGTAAAAGGCAAGGCTCTGCGCTGAGTGAGAGCCCCCCCCCCAGTTTTCATCCTCCGAGAGGATTAAATTCAAATCTCCACCCAGGATGAGATTAGGAACGGTGAGCAGACCGCTGTCAGCTAAATTCGACCATAATTTCTTTTTCTCAGCGCAAGGCCCATACACATTGAGGAAAGCCACCGCTTGGTTGGATTTTAGATGGCGTCCGATCAACAAAATTCCTCCAGCCGTCAGGAAAGGAGTCAGGTCATATACGAAGGGGTCCCATGCAACCAGGAGACCTCCCGAGTTACCAACATATTTCACAGCAGAGGAGAACCAGGAAGGGCGGAAACGATGAATAAAGTCTCTCGCCTTTTGCTCTTCCGAGAGGGTCTCTTGAAGAAAAATTAAATTCGGGAGAGTTCCTTCAAGCAATCTTCTAAAAGAGGCAGCTTTGAGAGTGCCTCTGATCCCTCTGATATTCAGGGAGAGGACCAACATCACTTGGTTCGGGCTAAGGCCTTCAACGCTCTAAGGGCCTTCCCATCCAAGGGAGGGTTTTCAGTAGTTTCTGGGAGGCTGCCAGCGCTTTCCTTTTTCTTTCTGGAGCTCCTCGTCTGAAGCGGAGAAAGCTCAGTTCCCAATCCTCTAGACCACACAAATTCATTCCGATCTTTGAGTGAAGGAAGGTTGTTGGAAGTTCCAGCCTTCAATGAGAGATCACTTTTTAAACTAAATTTGATAAGAGCCAAAGCCTACTTGTATTAGGTCGACAATGCTATCATCTTGTCATGTGAAAATTTTCTTACTACAAAGGTTAAAGGAAATTAAGTGGCCACTTTTTAACTACAAACCTCTACCAGCAAAAACAGACAAACATTAATGATTTGAAAGCTTACACGGGAATTTTTATAATATTGTAATGATTTACTCACATACAATCAATTGCAAATTTTGGATGCATATTTTTTTTCTTAAAGTAATATGATATGATGGTATGTGGTATGATATTGGTAGGGTTATTTGAAGAGTCAAATATGTGTATATGCATGCACATGTGTATAATGGTAAGTCTACATTAATATTGTTTGATATCAAATGTTATGATTTAAATCATTAAAATAGTACCGATAAACCTTCACACAAAATCATTAAAATAGTACTGATAAACCTTCACACATCAAATATAGTCAAGGGGCACAACTCCTATAGTGATAATAATAACGTGTTATTTACTCATCATACATTATGATAACAACTATTAAATAATTTAAGTATATCCATATCCAACTCATAAGTTTATATGTACAATAATGATTTTATTGACTTTTATGTATACATTTTCTCACCCATTTTTTAAATGATTCTATTGACTTTTATGTATACATTTTCTCACTCATTTTTTAAATATAAAAGCACTATTAGATTGAATTATTATATATATATATATATATATATATATATATATATATATATATATATATNCAATTTTCAAGTACATCCAAATCCAAATCATAAGTCAGCTCTTCTTTATATATAGAGACTAACTTATGATTTAGATATGAATGTACTTAGGTTATATATATATATATATATATATATATATATATATATATATTGACTTATGATTTGGATACAAATGTATTTAGGTTATTTGGGAGTTGTGCCCTGTATTCATATTTGATGTGTGTTTTTATAATCTTTCATCTCAAGTGTACTTTTTTCTAGAGATGAGGTTTTAAATTTTTGGTCAATCTAGAATTCTGGTCCATTTTCTGAGCATCTAGGTTGGTTTAAAATGGGGCAAAACCTCTGGGGTAAGGTTCTAAAATGCACAGAACTTTGATCGTGCGAAACTCAAACTACCCCTGAAAATCTGGTCGGATTGAGACCCATTTTTTTTTACTGAAAAGTGGGTTTGTTTGCTCCTCAGTTAACCTACTCCTTTTTATACCTTCCTCACATGATATATTGTAATTGGTTGGAAGTCAACTTACCTTGACTTTTATTAAAATAAAAAAAATAAATAAAAATTTTATAATATTTTCATCCATATCCAAATTATAAATCCATATATAGAATAATGAGTCTATTAACCTTTATATATACATTTTCTTATCCATTTCTGAAATATAGAATTACTCATAGGTTTATATATATATATAATTAATTAATTTTTAAAATAAATATTTCTCAAATGACAAATTTTATATTGTTTACAATATATATATTTTTCAGAAGAAAAAAAAAATTTAATTTAAAATATTAATTTAAAAAAAAAACATGTAAAATATTAAATAGCTCCAAGTAAGTGTAGATAAAAAAAAAAATTGATTTAAAAATATTAAATATGTAAAATATTAAATAACTCCAAGTAAGTGTAGCTAACATACTACACAGACATAATTTCTTATTAAACATAAATAATATGTCTGACAAGTATTAAATTTGTTTTTGTTGACTGGGTGATCATAATTTTTCTGACATAAATTAAACTTGTTGTCATTAAAGCTTTACTCGAGAGCGTTTGCAGTGTAAACAAAATTGAGTGAAGCTCCCTGGAAGTGAAATCTGAATATGTGAATCTGCTAACTTCCTTACCAATAAATTTTCGGAAAAAAAATGAGGAATACATAAAATCTACTTTTAGAAAGTACGGACACGAGATTTTGTAGAGCATGTATTGTTCCCGCATTCCATACTTAAGCCAATATTTGGATCGCGGTTTCTTGGTCTGGCGGGCTCAAAACAACGATTCTATTGTTTTGTGACCTACAAATAGCACTAAAGAGTTCCGCGATATACAAATTGACAAGCGGACTTGCCGCCTGGATCACTCAACATTGCATTTCTATTGTTCTCTGTTGTTCAAACACAAATTCAGAGATTGACTCCAGGGCTGGCGGGCTCAACCTTGCAATTTTTTACGGATGTTGATCCCTATCAACTATCTAACACTACCTAAAATAATTATTTTCAATACTAAAGTATTAATATTAAATATTCATATTGTACAATTTGATTACATGAAATTATAAAAGGATGTGAAATATCTTATTTCAAAGAAAAACCCGCGTATTCGGAAACTTGTGTTCCAAAAATTTTCTATAATATAAAACAGGCAGGAGGTTGGTTGGGCTGCTGACATAAAAATGGGTGGAAATCTGAACCTACTTAGCCACTTTTTGGATCGCAGTTTCTCGGGCTGGCGAGCTCAAAATTGGGCCTTTGTTGTTCTATGCCCTACAAATAGCACCCAGAGTTCCGTGATATACAAATTGACAAGAGGACTTGTGGACTATTTGAATTTTAATGGCCTGTTGTCGATGTATTAGCACAATTGGACTTGGGCCAGTTTATATTTGTTTTTTACAATATCAAATGGAGAAGCGGTCAATCGACATGGTGATATAAAAGTAATTGAAATCTGAAGTCGTGAGTCCTCTAACTTTTGTAGCTAGAAGTTTTCTGAAAAACGAGTAATACATACTAAGTATGTACTCTTCTAAGGTATGGACATCAGGTTTTTATAGAGCTTGCACGGATCTCGCATTCCATACTTGGCCACTTTTTCAATCGTGGGTTCTTGGTCTGGCGGGCTCAAAACTTGGCCTCTATTGGTCTGTATCCTACAAATAGCACCCAGAGTCCCGCGATATACAAATTGACAGGCGAACTTGCAGACTGGGTCGTTCAACATTGCAGTTCTATTGTTTCATGTCTTGTAAACAACATTCGGAGGAAACGAGCAATACATACTAAAGATGTACTTCTAAAAACTATGGACATGATATTTTATAGAGCATGTACGAATCCCTCATTCCATACTTAGGCACTATTTGGATCGCAGGTTCTCGGCCTGACGGGTTCAATATTGGGCGTCTGTTGTTCTGTGTCCTACAAATAGCACCCACATTTCCATGATATACAAATTGACAAGCAGACTTGCGAGCTATTTGAATTTTAAGTATGTACTCTTATAAAGTATGGACATGAAATTTGTATAGATCATGTATGGATCCCGCATTTCATACTTGGCCACTTTTTGGATCACGGGTTCTCGGGCTCGGGGGCTAGAAATTGGGCCTCTATTGTTCCACGCCCTACAAATAGCACCCACAATTCCGCGATATACAAATTGACAAGCGAACCTGCGGGCTGCCTGGCTCAACATTACACTTCTATTGTTCTGTGTCCTCCAAACAACACTTGGAGTTCCACGATATACAAATTTACAGATGGACTCTAGGGCCAACTTCCGCACTTATAAATTTTTCAACAAACGAGCAATACATAGTAAACATGTACTTTATATGGACATGAAATTTTATAGAGCATGGGCAGATCCTTCATTCCATACTTAGGCACTTTTTGGATCGCTGTTTCTCAGCTTGGCGGGCTCAAAATTGAGCCTCTATTGTTTTGTGTCCTACAAATAGCACCCAGACTTCTACGATATACAAATTGATAGGTGGACTTGCGGGCTCTTTGGCTCAACATTGCACTTCTATTGTCCCATGTCCTCCAAACAGCACTCGAAGTTCCGCGATATACAAATTCACAGGAATCAAGGACTGGTGGGCTCAACATTGTGATTGTTTACGGATGGTCATCCTATCTAACATTATCTAAAACCATTATTTTCAAATACTAAATTTTTAATATTAAGTATTGATATTATACAATTGAATTACATAAAATTATCAAAGGATGTTAAATCACTTATTTTTTTAAAAATGAAGGAAACAAAAGAAAGGTTTTTAAAATTCTATCACCACAAGCATAACAGGGACCAATTTGAATTTTAAGGGCCTCTTGTTCATATCATAGCACAATTGCACTTCGCACAATGTATATTCGTTGATTTCAAATTATTCCAGGAGATTAATTTTACCAAGTTCATGGATCAAGCAAAAAATGCTAAAGCAATGACCAATTTGAATTTTAAGGGCCTCTTGTTGATATGATAACACAAATTCACTTCGCTATATTTGTGTTGTGGCCATTTTTTGGATCGCGGGTTCTTAGGATGGGGGGCTGAAAATTGGGCCTCTATTGTTCTGCACCCCACAAATAGCACCCACAATTCCGTGATATACAAATTGACAAGCGAACCTGTGGGATGCCTGGTTCAACATTACACTTCTATTGTTCTGTGTCCTCCAAACAACACTCAGAGTTCCACGATATACAAATTCATAGATGGACTCCAGGGCCAACTTCCGCACCTAGATATTTTCTAACAAATGAGCAATACATAGTAAACATGTACTTTATATGGACATGATATTTTATAGAGCATGGATGGATCCTTCATTCCAGACTTAGGCACTTTTTGGATCACGCTTTCTCCGCCTGGCAGGTTGAAAATTGAGCCTCTATTGTTTCTTGTACTACAAATAGCACCCAAACTTCTGCAATATACAAATTGATAGGCGGACTTGCGGGCTCTCTGGCTCAACATTGCACTTCGTTTGTCCTGTGTCCTCCAAACAACACTCAGAGTTCTGCGATATGAAAATTTACAGGACTCAAGGACTGGTGAGCTCAACATTGCGATTGTTTATGGATGGTCATCCTATCTAACATTATCTAACAACATTATTTTCAAATACCAAATTATTAATATTAAGTATTGATAGTGTACAATTGAATTACATAAAATTCTTAAAGGATGTTAAATCGCTTATTTTAAAAAAAAGGAAGGAAACAAAATAAAGTTTTTTAAAATTCTATCACCGCAAGCATAACAAGGACCAATTTGAATTTTAAGGGCCTCTTGATATCATAGCACAATTGCACTCCATACAGTATATATTCGTTGATTTCAAATTATTCCAGGAGATTAATTTTACCAAGTTCATGGATCAAGCAAAAATGCTAAAGCAACAACCAATTTGAATTTTAAGGGCCTCTTGTTGATATGATAACACAATTTCATTTTGCACAGTATATATTCATTGATTTCAAATTATTCCAGGAGATTAATTTTACCAAGTTCATCGATCAAGGAAAACTACCAAAACAAGACACATACTATATTTGCGTCACAATGCCATAGAAATGATCAGGCGGATTTGCGGGCTAGCTGGCTAAAAAATTCAATTCTATTGTTTCGTGTCCTCCAAACAACAGTCGAAGTTCTACGATATAAAAATTGACAAACGAAGCACACAAACAAGAACCGACTAAACTTCAAACAGGTCACAAGAAAGTTCCCAGAAGGTTCCATAGAGCAGGACACATCCACCTTTGCACCATACAATTTCATATGCAAAAAAAAGACGCCGCCACATTCATTTTTCTCTGGCATCTGGTATATGTTCCCAGTATAAAATAACCGAGGCCATGGGATATATTGGTTTTGCTTCCATGCTTCCCATTTTTTGGACCGAACAATGTCCGATGAACATTCATATGGATGTTGAAGAAATATTACAGAGACACATGAGGCATTTTCGTTTCCTGACAAATTTTCATATATATATTTTTTCCCTTCTTCAATCGATATGCAAAATTGCATTGTCCTCATTTAAGGTGAGTTTTCTTTGTATCCGAAGGTCCCGCAGCATGTAGACATTACTTGCCTTTTTCTGTAGATACGTTTCATACGAAAACTCTGCCAACTTAGGAAGCACATTTTCTAATAGAGGATGCCTAAGCGTACAATGTACGGTTGTGTTGTCCACGGTTCAGACGACAACATTGATGCAATGTCCATATATATATGGACATTTTTCACCGCATTGCAGACAATCAATCGTATCATCACTTATCAAAGCGGAGGCAGAAGAAAGATAGTTTCATTTTTCACATGTAGGTTCAAAGGGGGTCGAGTACACATTGGCTGCAACTAAAACACCTTCAACCTGGCAACGTGAGCATAGGAATTAATACATTGACCAATATAATACACAACTGCACCCCCTCCTCCCCTTAAATAAATAAATAAATAAAACAGGCTGCACAAATTTGTTCAAGGCTATTTCTACAAGCAAAGTGAGGATGATTTTGTGGATGTATACGCACAACAGTTGTAGAGCTCGCTATTTTCTTCATATCCTCTACAATATCTGCTCACAACTCTGTTACAAAGGTTTCCTGGGTTGTCCGAAAGATCCTTTCTCTAACACCCCTTTTCTTTGTTATATTTTTGAAGATCATAAGTGGAATTTTCCCTTTATGCAATTGTTTCTCCATTGGCGAAAACAAATTTGAATACATATCGAACAATTGCAGCTACAACATGGAACACTACAATATTTGAGTAACTTACCCGAGATACATGCAAATGCGAAAAAAAAGGACAAAATTGAATATCAAAACCGGTACCATTGCCTTGTCGTTGCATGACTCTTCATCCTTTATATGGAGAATGTGTTGAGAGCCAAGTTTTCTCGCAAGTGTGACAGTTGCGCCAATCATTCTGATTCAGTAAATGTTAGTGCTCTGTGCAAGCTGGCTGATAGTTGAGTCCATGACGAAGCGGTATTTTGAACAAACAACAGAAATTTTTTCCACAATACTTGTTTCATTGAGCGAAATAATTCGATCACAATCACCACAGTCATATACTGTTTTGGGCAATATATTTAAATTTGTAATGGATATCCCATTACTCGACAATATTTTTTCTGCATGTTTCTGGACAATTTGTGGAGGAATAGTCAGTGTCACTGTCATCATGGCCTCCTTGTCTTTCATGCTAGCATGCATAATGGATCTACTTTTGTTTGCCTTGTCCAAGTAGGTTCTATAGATGACCATTATGTCCTCGACGAACACTTGTCCAGTTCAGCGGATGTTCAAGCCCTCTATTGATAGTACTTTAGATGTTACAACTCTAGACCTAGTGAAAATTTTTGAACAGGGAAACTAAAGTGAATGGCACT
>ML777847.1:985738-998402 GCA_009831015.1 Picea engelmannii | reverse complement strand
GATGAGTTACACAATAACTCATCATACATTACAAGAACAACTCCCAAATAAGCTAAGTACATCCATATCCAAATCATAACTCCATCTGTACAATAATGACTCTCTCTCTCTCTCTCTCTCTCTCTCTCTCTCTCTCTCTCTCTCTCTCTATATATATATATATATATATATATATATATATAATGCTCCCATATTTGGGAAATGGGTGAGAAAATGTATATATATAGCTCAATAGACTCATTATTGTACATATGTACTTACGATTTGGATATGGATGTACTTAGGTTATTTGGGAGTTGTTCTTGTAATGTATGATGAGTTATTGCATAACTCATCATTTTCATCACTTTAGGAGTTGTGCCCCATGTCTATATTTGGTGTATATTTTTGTATGAAGGTTTATCGTGCTATTTTAAGTATTGGGTTCATAACATTTGGTATCAAAGAATATTGATGTAGGCCCACTACCAAGTCGACACACACACACACACACACACACACACACACACACACACACATACCACATTGCATTTCTAACTTAGTATTTGTTGATGTTTAGATTGGTCAAGATTCAAACAACAACCTCACGAGGATATGAATCCCCCTGTGTTTTTATAAAGGTGGTACTCTTCTATATTTTCTTAAAGATAGATCTTGATACCTTTAGACTAAAATATCAAAATGGAGAGTACTAAACAACACACCCCAATCTTTAACGCTCAACAAAATAGAAAATTCTAATGATTGAAAAATAACATATTCACAAATAAAATAATTCCTTAGAAGAGGACCATAAATATTCAAAGACTAAGATACAATATATTCATAATATTGTACAGAAATAAAATAACCATTATATGAAAAATAATACAATTCTCACATCCATCACAGTATCATAATTTCAATCACATGCATAAGAAGGAAAGATATGGGTCCAAAATTAAGATAACTTTAAAAGAGTATTTCATTCACAATAAGTAGGAATATGATAGGTAAAATTTAAATATCCTATGCTCAAAAACTCAGAGTTCAAGATATCATTAAATTTTAACCCCAAAATAGTTCTTTGGAATATTCAAAAATAATAATAGTCTTTAAAAGTCTAAAAATAAAAATAACATTCATCCTAATAGATTGGGATGGGGCTCCCGTGAACTATAAAATGAAAAGTGGAATTGTTATAGAAAGATTTGCCTCACCCTATCCAATCTTGCACATAAGGAATTTTTCCATTTCCCTATGCATACTTTTCATCCCTTTTTGCAAATCCCAGAGCTAAAAATACATTTTTCCACATATACACACCTTGCCTACTATACAACATGCGTATACGCAGGTTGCACCACTACATCCCGCATACATCAGGAAATGTGCCCAAAAATTAAAAATGGTGTCGGGTTTCCATGTCACGATAGGAGATCAATGATCATTGGCCTTCCATATACTGGAAACGTTGTGACTTGGCCTTTCAGTTCCATTTAAAGGCTATAAATGGGCCAATTCCAAGCTATGCAAAAGAGGAGAAATAATTCAACTTTGAGAGCAAAGTTACTCTAGAGGAATTATTCACTTCACATTGAGTCTTCATCCCTTTGTCATTTAAGTCTGAACACAGTGTTCAGCCCCCAAGCTCTTCCTTTATTGATTGAGAACTTCATTGCCTCTCTTCTATGAGCTTGCCTTTGGTGGAGGATTGAAGTGGTGGAGACCCAGCCGGAAGGAACTTAGTTTATCGGTTTTGAACCGTGCCGACGCAGAAGTTTGTAACTTTTTCACTTCTGTTGATCATATCTTAATAGAAATACTCTTTTCTCATACAATTGATATCTTGCAAATATTTGAATTATTATTCCATGGGCGTATTTGTTACGAATGTTAATAGATTATGCTATTGAATGTGCTAACATCATATATTATCACCATATGCTTGCTTTGCTTGGTTGTTGAGGACTAGTTGCAGGTATATTTCTTTGGGTCAAGTAATCAATGATGGACTTCATCTAACGTCTAGACGAGGTAGGACTTTTATCTTGTCTTGCTAGCATATTTGTTTATATAAGATACTTGAGAATAGAGTTGATTTCTACAATTATTTCCGACTGTTCTGGTTTTCCCCTAGCCATAGAGAGATTTTCCTCATAACAAGAACATGGTTGAACTTGAAAAGAAGAAAAAGAGAAGTGATCAGAAATCGATTATGTTTTCTCAAGAATGGCAAGACACAACTGGATGATTCCTGAACAAGAAGAGAAAAAGAATTGAGAAGAATGTGATCAATTTATTCACTGTGATGGATTTCTCTCTCTCTATGTGTTGGTCGATTTTCCTTTTGTATTCTCCTTTGTTTCAATTACATGACCGATACCAACTGCCTTGTCTTCATCTTCTTCAGTTATTTTGATTAAAGTTTTCTTTAACCAATTTTCAATGTAATCCCTCATAGGAATGACAACTATCTCTTGCCTGAGTTTTATGTCGAATAATGTGCTTTCAAAATCTCTAAAGTCAATTGAGAGTTGGTGCAATGTATCTTCAATATCTTCATTTTTATTCACATAGCTAACTAACCATCTTTCGATTTCTTGTTTTGTGTACTCAATCAAACTGTTAAAGTTTTATGCGGACATGACTTTCAATATCTCTAGATGTTATTCAAATTGTTCTCTTGCCATAAGCATAGAATTTAAAATTAATTTTGGGCCTTGAACCTCTCTGGTAGTTCCAACCAAGTCTAACTCAACCAATTTCAAATATAATTTCCCTCTTTTGACACTTAAAGTGTCACAATTAGCCAATATTTCCTTTAAAGTCTTTATCCTCTTAATTCAACATGTTTTTAATTGTTTTATACGAGTAGGGGATGACAAATATTCTTCCTTTCTTTTTAGTTGACTCATACCTGAAACCTTTATAACAAATGTAGCAAAAACATCTTTATAGAACCCCTCATCATTATCTATATCAACATGAAGATATTTCCTTATATTTGTAATTCTGGAACCCAAAGAAACAAAATTATTCGTAAGTTCCCACTCTTGAAGAATTATAGACATATGTTTCTTAATATTATCATCAACATATATTTTGACTGCAACAAGTAAGCTTGATGTCCCTCTTAATTTTGAACTAGAATTTAGTGTTCCATCAAGAGTCTTCCATGGCTACATTGTAGTGATCAGGCTAGTGAATATGGGCGGGGGAATTAAGGTAATATCTTATTCTCCAATCCTATCCTTGAGAGTAGAATTTTCACTTTCCATGTCACCAATAGGAATTTTGAGAGCTTCACCTGTAGCTTCATGGATTTACACAATTTTCGATGGTGTAACTCCATTTAGATCAAGTGTTGAACTTATCTTTCCTTGCACTTTTCTATTTTTTGCATTAGTTTTCTCAAATACTAATTTATTTGAAACTTTATCAAATAGAGCGTTATGCAGAGTCATGGATTCATATTCAAAGAAAAGTGGCTCTTGTTACTAGTTTTGTTGCAACTTCTCTACTTTCTTGCACTCTTTTCTCCTCATCGGGGAATTGTATGTCCTCAATATTTGCATCCAGATCCATGTCTTCGAGGATGATTTGATCTTCAAGTTCGACCTTGTTCTCCTCTTGTTGATTTTTTTTTATTTTTCTCCTAGTAACTGGAAACTTGTGAGGTCACTCTAGGCTTCCCCTAGGAGGGTCAAGGTCACCTCCTTCATCAAAGTTGTCAATTGTGGATTTCTTCTCCTCTTGAGTTGTAGGTTGGGTCCTCTATTTTGATGGGCCATTTTTTTTTGAAACATTGGAAGGCCATGTAGTCCTTTATTTAAAATAATTTCATGCTATCTATATGGTTCAGTCGTGTTGACCATAGTTTCAATATCTTCCTAATTCGTTTCAATAGGAAGTGTCATAGGACTCTAATTATCTCCTTCTTCAAAAAAAAAAGAAGGTATTTCCAAATGCAACATTGTACCCCACATAAATCATATGATTCATGAATGTATGGTAAGGGTCGAACCCTTTGACTTCATCTGCTAACTTCAAGTTAAATTGGTCAAATTGAACAAAAAATTCATCAATGTTTGTAATGTTTTTCAATACTATTTCTCCAACCTTCTAGGGCAGAGGGATAAATTTCCTTTTCCTTTTTTCAAGGAAGAAATGAGCCCAAAATCTATATTGTCTACACACTTTTGCTATGAACATTTTATCTGACACATAGTATGGAAGGTATGATGGTTTTTGTATAGATAAATAAACTTGGATAACACTAAATTATTCCATAGCCTTGAAATTTCCTTTTTTGTCTAGAAATGTTTTCGCCTCTAGGGACAGTCTTGATATACTAGAAATAATATTTTTCCAATAAAAAAATACTTCTTCATTAATGGTGAAATATAATATGTGCATATCCATATGAGGAATTGTATCAGTTGATTCTTGTCTAGCAACCCTGGCGAACAACCATGTCATTTCTCGGTAGGGATACTTTAGCAAATCAACCTGGATAGTTGTTAAGTCCTCTAACATTATGGTCGGATCTTCAAGATATTATTGCAAGAGCTCAAGTCCACCATTTTTCTCCTTCAATAACTCTTTAGATTCATCCCCTTTAAAAGTAATCATTGGCTCTAGAAGTCTGAGAATTCTTCTAAAAACAAAAAGATTTAAAGAAATTGGGGATTCACCCTGAAGCTGAATTATCCGTTGGTTTTTATAAACTTCTCTATACACCAAGAAACATGTTCTTTGCAGTCAAAGACTTCAGGAACATAACATGTTGAATAAATCCTAGATGTCCAAATATCATTAGAACTTTTCTCAGGGAGCAACAATGTCAAATAATACTTGTAGGCTCTTGACCACTAGAATTTCTCGTCCTCTCATCCAAAATTGTTGAGTGTATCTTCGCAGAACTACTCTCTTCTTCTAGTTGTCATACTAAGTGAAGTTGTCAGACTATTGTGCAATTCCTTTTTTTGAAAATGTTTTTATCAAAATAATCCCATTTATTATACAATACTTTGAAGCCTTTGGTTCGAATAACTGTTAATACAAAACCACCTTTGAATTAATGAATGGAAGTATCGAGAACAATGTCATTAATTACAACCTTTTTAGACTTAACCATTTGTTATATCCATATCCTCAGCAGAGGAGGTCACGGGTTTGAATCTCTTGTTCCCCCTTGGGGTTAGGCCTGACATGGACATCAGGGCTTGCGATTTACCCCATTTACCATCCACGAAGTGGGGAAGTGCTCGGGGGTTTCCCGTGAGACATTACCTTGAAAAAAGAAAAAAAAAACATTTGTTATATCCATGAAATTCACATTAAACACTTATTGGAGAATGTGACAAGATGAAACGAGGATTTATCATGAGGAGGCGGAGGATTGGCGGTAAGTGAAAGAAAATATAGAGTGATCATGAACCCGTGGACCTGTGGTGAAAGCTCATAAAAAAAACTAAGTATGATAGCTCAATCAGGATCGAAGGTAGGTGACAAGAACAATAAAAATCAGTGCAAACCCATAGACCCGTGGTAGAGTTTCAATATTTTGGCTAAGTATGGAAATGTCACAGAGGTAACGAAGTATTGAAAATACATTAAGCATAGAGTATTGGTCGGACCTAAGGGTCACGGTGATATTGAATGAAACAAAGAACTCCTTGTAACCTGCGGTGAAGAACTTTGAGAAAAATTCTAAGCATAAGTGTGAAATGATGGAAATGGAACAAGAGGGTGCACTTTGAAGATTGTGGAGTTTTGAAATCTGAACAAATATAAGTGGTGAACCAGTGAGAAAGATCCAAAAAAATCTAAGTACTGGTGCATAATGGATATGACAGAGTATAAGGGTATGCTTTGTAAGAAGCATAACTTTGTACAAAGATAAAAAATGAATTATACACCTGGGACAGAATGATAAATTTTCTAAGTGTGGGAAATATACAAGAGAAGGTTTATGAAAGAACTGACACACTTTTGGGTCAACAATAGTCTTCTTCGAAAATATTATCCTCAAAGCTTCATAGTTAAGGGTTTTTTATATGATGAAACCAAGTAATAAGATTTTCATAGATTTTTAATCTCTTGCTGTTGTTATTAGTGATCCATCCATCCAAATCATTTATTGGATATATATATGTACTTGGGTAATTTCAAAGTCTCCTAATGTATAAGGATTTATTGTGTAACTCACCTTTATTATCATTTTGTTCAACACGTCTATTTTATATACATTGTATGTATAAAGGTTAAACATGATTTTTAGTTTATATTGGGGAGTTAATATGGAAAACATAACATATTTTGTTTTTCATATTAACTCCCCCCACCCCATCCCACCCTCATATGTGGTGCGAGAGGTAGTGGTGGAGAAGTTGGCTTGTCTTTCTGGCTGGCTGCTTGCTATGGTAATAAGGCGCAATTGATATGCAAAACATAACATGTTGTGTTTTTCATATTAACTCACCACACCCCACCCCACCCTCATTAACTGACTGTAATGTCCCCATCTACCCAAGATGGGCCACATCACACAATCTCAACCTATGATGCTTTTATACCAGACTGTAACATCCCCAGCCACCCAGGCTAGGACATGTCACACAATCTCAACTTATGACGCTCTGATACTAAATTGTAACTTCCTTGTTACCAAACTACTCCTGATACCAATCTATAATATCATCCATCTTACTACTGAACAATGCTATTCCAAAAATACACTATGTGGATTCTACTCTAAACACTAGTTTGTGTAGTATCACTTGAAGTAACACACTCATCCCCAAGATGAGTTGCATCACACAACTTATAACAACGGAAGTAACAAAAAGAAATTGTGCACAAGCATGATGAACACACAACACTACTGTGCACACAACCATTATGACATCACACACCAATTCTGATTTTCCCTTGTGTGTGGGTTCTATTTTCCTTAATGCACAAACGAATTCCAGCCTCTGGTGCACACAAAGTATTCTCTGCATGCACAACCATTCTATCCTCATCTTGAAAACTCGTAACCAAAATAATAAGGTTAACTAACAGGAAAACTAACAACAATGGTCATACTCATGTGCAACTACAAATATTGTCTATCTGCACCACACTGAAATGTACAAGTAGCATAATACATAATAACAATAGTTACTTATATGCAACAACATACAAGAATTAAACCCATATTAAACATAGACAATTTAAGCACACAATAAATAATACAAGCACATAAAGACACTTATCTTTTATGAAAACTCACCAACTGCGCACATAACTCAGATGTTCATCCCATCCATAGACTCTATTGCTCATAATATTTCAGCAATCGGTCACCCCTGAGATAGGGCTTAACTCCACCAGGGAAAAAAGGTTTCTAATGGAAGGTTAAGGTCAAATACTTAGCATAATTTCTCATTCTAACATGCCACTACTGCAACTAGCCTAGAGTATCTCATTCCCCACGCACCTGTCACACCCAAGAAAGTGTGCCCCTTCTCTGCTCAACAGTCCCTTGACTACCCCACTTCCCTTCCAAGGTTCCAAGAACATCCCAGACATGAAGTTATTGATCCCTACAACTAATGCCTGACACACCAGGGAACAATTCCCAACAAAACTCTCACCTAGAGAGAATGCTCACGAGCCTGAAAACTTGCCTCTTTGACAAAAAAAACTATGGTTACAAAACAGAAACCCCTTACAAGCTCTTCTTTGCAGATAAGGAATAATTGTCCTTTCTCCCCTCAACTGACCTTTTTTTCTCACTAGAAAATGAATTCCCCCCCAAAATACACCAAGGCTATCAATATATATTGCATGCCTTAAAATCGACACCTATCACCTTCATAAGTAGCTTAAGTCACTTGGTGACTCGTTCCCTACCCTCGGGAACTTAGGATAAGATAATTATCCATAACATACACTTTTCGAGAAATATTAATAGAATATTCCCTAGGACTTAAGTCTCCCCTTTTCCATTTTTCTGATGGAGTTAGCCCCCCATCTTTTTTTTCTAATCTATCTACACGCAACGATGTTATATTATTAATGATTGTGATGACATTTACAACAATCGACACACTGACCTATTTGCATTTCTTCTCACCAACCTCATAACCACACGGGCTCTCTGGCCTCAATACCTACAGACACACATAACTCAATCCAATGTGGACTTTCAGGTAATTTTCAGGCACTTACTCAAGTGCGCACAACACTTTGAAATGTGTGCACTTATCTAGGTGTGCACACTTATCCAAGTGTGCAAACACTTCTAAAATGTGCACACCCTTTCCTTGGCAATAATACCTACGCACTTACCCATGTGTGTGCAAAACCAAAAATCGGTGCCAACAACTCACTAGCCTCTATGTACAATTACAAGCGTTCGGATTAGGGACATTACATTCCCCTCCCCCTTATTTATGCATTGTACTCAGTGCATTCTATACACATGTACATACAAAATTTCAAAAATCTTCAAAAAGATGCAGATACTCTACCCGCATAACATCCTCGTGCTCCTAAGTTTCACCCTTGGGACTGTACCAGGTCCATTGGACCTTTACCAACTCCATGGCTCGATTCCTAAGCTATTTGATTTTCCGATCCAATATGCAAACTGGTTGCACTCGAAAATCGCCTTTTGGCTCCACCTGAATCACATTCCAATCAATAATATTATTAGCATCAGGTACATACTTCTTAAGAAATGATACATGGAAAACATTATGAATACACAAGGATGCACACAATGTAAGCATATATGTGATATGACCAATCCTCTCTAGGATTTCAAATGGCCCACAATAGCGCACTTCCAACTTAGAACAATTTCCCAACTTTAGGAAATTGTGTATGTATTCAAATTTAAGAACACATGATCACCCACTTTGAACTCTTTGTGGGTTATGCCTTTATCTGTGAAACTTTTCTACCTATCTTAGGAAGCCTTTAAATTCTTCCTTATCTTTACCATCTTCTCTTCCATTTCCCGGAGCATATCTGACCCAAACAATGCGTGTCTGTTGGGTTGTCCCAACTCACTAACGTGTTGCACTTTCTACCATAAAGTGCTTCAAATGGGATCATATTTAAATATGCTTGATACCCATTGTTGTAAGAAAACTCTACCAAGTGAAGGTAGTCTTCCCATTTTGATGGTTTATCCATCACATACATCCTAAGCATATATTAAATCACCTGATTTACCCTCTATGTTTGTCCATCTTTCTCAGAGTGATATTTTGTGCTAAAGTTTAGATATGTCCCAAATCCTTTGAATATCCCTTTCCAAAAATTCGAGGTGAAATTGGAATCTCTGTCAAACACAATTGTCTTAGGTACACCATGCATCTTAGCAATTTATCACATGTATATTTCAACAATATTGGTTGCTTTGTGCGCTAACTTTACTGGAATAAAATGGGCAACTTTAGTAAGCTTGTCCACCACTACCATAATAGAATCATGCTGCTTAGTAGTTCTAGGAAACTTGGTAATGAAAACCATGGTCGGAAATTCCCACTTACACTTAGGAATGGGAAAAGGTTGTAGAAAACCGGCTGGATGTCTATGCTCAACCTTAACATTTTGACATTCAAGGCATCTAGCAATAAAATCAGCAACCTCCTTTTTCATACCTGGCCAATAATAATAAAAATTTACTGTGACAATTGTCTTATGGTAGTATGGATGTTTTTCATAAGGAACCTTATGCATCTCTGACAATATCAGACTTTTCAACTTCTGATCATTCGACACATAGACTCTGCATCTATACATGAGGATCCCATCCTCTTAGCTCATGACCTTCAAACTTCTATTGCGACATACCTTGTTGTAAATTCACCTTGTTTTCCACATAGCATTGATATGATTTGGAAACTTTTAAAATTTTGTCACTCAAATCTGATTTGTACATGATAATGACTGTAGCATGCATCTCATGCACCCTCCTTCTAAGTGCATCAACCACCTTGTTCTCTTTCCCTTTGTATGTTTTATGTCAAATTCATACTCACCAAGGAATTCTGACCCCCTGCTCTACTAGCATTTAAAATTGGTTGTACAAACAAATATTTCAAACCACTATGGTTTGTCCTCGGCTCAAATATTTTACCCATGAGATAGTGTCGCCACATATTCAAAGCATGCACTATGGCTACCAATTCTAAGTCATGAGTAGCATAGATCCTTTCATGCTCTTTTAACTTTCTTGATTCATAGCATACCACATGCTCATTCTGACTAAGGACTCCACTGAGCCTTTCCTTTCCTACATCTGTGCACAGAAGGAAGTTTGCATTAGGATCATCAATTCTCAAAATCGATGCACTTGTCAACAAACTCTTCAAGTGTTGAAAACTCCTTGCACAATCCGAAGTCCATTCAAATCACACACCTTTCTTTTGAAAGGATGTATTTGGATGCATAATTTTTTTAGAATCCTTCAATAAACCTTATGTAATAACCCGCAAGTCCCATGAAGTACCTCACCTTTGCAACATTTCTTGGTGTCGGCTATTCCTCAATGGATATTATCTTTCCTGGATCCACAACTATTCCTTCCTTGGAAATGATATGACCCAAATAATGAATATGTCGCTAGTAAAATGAGCACTTTCTCAACTTTTCATACAACTGATGCTCCCTCAATACCTGTAGTACCATCCTCAAGTGCTACTTGTTCTCTTATTCATACTTTGAGTAAATAAGTATGTCATCCAGAAATATGATGTCAAACTTATCTAAATAACTTCTGAAAACTCCATTGATCAAACACATGAAGACAATTACTGCATTTGACAACCCGAAAGGAACCACTGTGAACTCATAATGTTTGTACCTCGCTGATATATTCTTCCTTAATTCTCACTTGGTGATATCCATATCTGATATCAATCTTTGAAAATATCTATGTGCCCATCAGTTGATCAAAGAGGTCATCTATCCTTGACAAAGGATACTTGTTCTTTACTATTACTTTGTTCAACTGTCTGAAGTCGATAAAAAGTCTTAGCGTACCATCCTTCTTCTTCATGAACAATACTGGGACACCTCAAGGCAACACACTTGGGTGTATGTACCCCTTCTTTAGAAGCTCCTCAAGTTGCATCTGCAACTCCTTCAACTCTGGAGTACTCATCTTATAAGGAGTCTTGGATACAGGAGCTACTCCAGGCATCATATTTACAGAGAAATCATTATCTCTTTTTGGTGGAAACACAAATATCTATTTAAAGACATACTCAAACTATTTCAGTTTTGCGTAGTCTTCAACATTTGGCAATTTATCCTTAGGTTCTTCTTCCATGTGTGCTGCAAATACTTGACATCCTTTCCTGTAGTTTTTTTTCAATTGCAAGGAAGAAACTTCTCTGATAGTTATATATCTTGGAATTCCTTGAACTATCCTTAAGTTTCCTTCTGTTATGAACCAAATACTTGCATAAAGAAACACTACAGATATTCAGAGAAAAAAATAGAATAAAACCACTCTTTATTATAAGAAAACCCTTGAGGTAGGGAAACACCATACAATGGATCCTATTATGGAAGGGATCCTCTCATGTTCACTTGCCTCTTCAAGGGGGCATCCTCAAATTGAGCTACATGCTCCCAATACAATAATTATCTTCCCCCCATTACAATGCTTGAACCCCTTTATATAGTGCTGCCAACCACCTAAGAAAATTCTAGAGGAGGAACCTTTTAGAAGTAGAACCTTCTAAGAAGTCATCTTACATTTATTATATCTAACTACCATAGTGGGCCTTATTTAATACTGTAGTGGACCTAGTTCATATTACATTGAATGGCCTCAACTGTTATCACTATGGGCCCTTCGCCCCCCCCAACTACCCCTATATCTACACTACATTCCATCCCCTTTAGGAGAGCATTGTCCCCAACGCTCATTATGGGGATGTAGAACCATATACCAAGGTCCCATGGATAAGTGTGGACCATAGTGTTGAAGTAGACTGGAGAACCAGGGTCCCATGAAGAAATGAAATCCACCATGTTGAAGTAGTCCAATCACCACTGTAAACTTGGGTTCCATGTCCAAGTTCTCATGTGAACTCCACACAGAAGATATCGGAACTCAAGAACCAGCTAAAAATGATGCTCCAAAAACCTACACTGGTCATGTGGGTCGAAATATGTAGAACTCACCAACCATTCATCCACTGCTACCGATGAATAATAAAACATAAGAATAATATGTAGGGAAGGCTCTGTTGTAATCTTCAATATGGCCTCTACATGAAGTGGAGCAGAGTCATCAAATAGAATATGGAAGTCGTTGTCATCCCAGAAATGACAATGATACCAGTCACCACAATCAACCTCAAAAGCATACCAAGCATACATTTTTTAATTATATTCATCCATGATGTCCTCCATAATATATTCCTCTTGTATGCTAGCTTTGTACTTTCGCCAACTATCCTTTAAGTCATGCATGCAGGCTTGGAGGGATTCCATGTGTGGTTCCAAATCCCTTTGGATTCTTTTACATAAAGTATCCTCAAAGATTTGCATGAAATGATCCGATGGAAACATCACATAAAATAAATTTTTTAAAATAATATATCCAATGACACTCATTTGGTATCAATATGAACACCCTGTGACAAGTTATGAATTTTTTAGTCTT
>ML777847.1:972752-985706 GCA_009831015.1 Picea engelmannii | reverse complement strand
ATGGTTGATTTTAAATCAGCAATATCTTCACTTCCGAGGCTTTGATTCAGACATTTTGTTTTTTGAAATTGGGTGAAATTTTGAGAGGGACTCCTATATGCAATTTGTTTGAACAAATTTTTCCTCTAGGTGATACAAAAATAAAAATAAAAAATTGTGCAGTCGTCTGCAGCAAAAACCCTGAAAAATAGTAGATTTTAAAATGTCGATAACTTCACTTCCTGAACTCTATTTTGGATGATTTGTTTTCTGAAATCGGCTATTTTGGAAAGAGGAACTCATATATGAAACAATTTTATACAAATTATTCACCAAAAATTAAATAAATCATATGAAGTGTCGATGCCCTCTTTTTCGGCTTCAAAACAAAAATATGCAAAATAAAAAAGATTTGCCCACAATTCTGGACAAGGAAAGAGCTATGATACCAATTGTTATGAACCAAATACTTGCATAAAGAAACACAATAGATATAATAAAACCACTCTTTATTATAAGAAAACCTTTGAGGTAGGGCAACACCAGACAATGGATCTTATTATGAAAGGGATAATCTCTTGTTGACTTGCATCTGCGAGGGGGCATCCTCCAATTGAGCTACATGCTCCCAATACAATAATTATCTTCCCCCCATTACAATTTTTGAATCCCTTTATATAGTTCTACCAACCACCTAAGAACATTCTAGAGGAGGAACCTTCTAAGAAGTCCTCTTACATTTATTATATATAATTACCATAGTGGGCCTTATTTAATACTATAGTGGACCTAGTCCACCTTACATTGAATGGCCTCCACTATTATCACTATAGTTCCTCCCCCCCCGCACTACCCCTATAGCTATACTACACCTTCCTCATCCAAACAAGTAAATGTCTTATTGCAATATTCTAGAACAACATGATGTTGATCCAACCAATCCATACCAATGAGGCAATCATACGAGCTAAAAGGTATGATATTCAAATCAAATTTTGTGTGAAATCCATTCATTTCCATTGGAAATTCCTTAACCATCTCATTAATTTTCCTTTTTTCTCTTGTAGCTAACTTCACCAACCAAGATTTTCCAAGCTTGTTTCTTGGCAATCAGAACCTTTCCACCATCTTAGGATCTATATAACTATGACTAGCTCCTAAATCAATTAAAATAGCAATGGGTTGGTCATTAATCTGACCTTCCACTTTAATCATGTGTGACTGAAACTCATCCTTCTTGTTATCTAGTGCTCGTAAATCCTAAGTACATTTATGCCCATATCTTCAACTGTCGCAACTTGTTGTAGATTATACACAGTCCTCACTTTATCACCTCTTTGAGGGAAATCTCTATGCATATGATCTTTTCCACCACTCCAACATTAAATAGGTTGTTTCCTTATCTTTTTTTCCATTTTCTCCATCATTATAGACTCCTTGGGATTTTGATTTCCTTGCACAGTATTTCTGAAAAATGGTGGCTTAGTCCCCTTCTTCCTCTGTTTTCCCTTGCTTTTAATCTTGTCTTCCCAAGCCTTTTGGAAATTCGATCTTCCCCTATGTTGATCATAAAGACATTTAGTGCACCTTATGGTTTCCTACAATGTCTTGGGGTCATCATATTGTATCTTGTCGCTAATAAATGAAGGTAAACCACTCAGGTACCTCTGAACTTTAACTTGCTCATCCTTGATGAATGCGACATATTTCTGCAACTCTAAGAATCTTCTTTCATACTCATCTATTATCATACTCCCAAGCTTGAGTTCAAATAAATCCTTCATATTCTTGTCATAATACCTCTTGGTTAAGTATTTCTTTTGGAAATACCTCGTGAACTCCCTCCAAGTAACCCTCTTCTCATCAATGTGTTGTACTTGCACGAACTGGTCCCACCACATTGATGCTTTTCCTTTTACCTGATAGATGACAATTCTCCCTTCTTCTTGTGTAGAATATTTGTGCAACTAGAAGTACTTCCTCATACCCAGCAATCAAGTCTACGCATATCCATCCTTCTTGTGCTCATCGTCAAAGGTAGGAAGCTTGATCTTATTCATTTCTCCCTATAGCTCGTCCAACCCAGTCATTCTCTTATGCTTTATGATAGGAGATGGACTTGAGCTACTGCATGCTTTCCTAAATGAATTCTTTGGTGAGTGGTGATGATTCCTATTAGAACTTCTTGCTTCTTTTATTTTCTCATCATGAGACTTGCAACTTCTTGACTTACTTGTATTTGTCTCCATATCCATTTTATTTTCTATTATGTCCAAGATTTGCATCAACTTGACATTGAAGTCATTGTATAGCTCTTTGGCTTTCATTATCATCTTTATAGATTTAGACATCATTTTTCAATCCCTTTATGGTTTCTACTAAGTTAATGCATTCCTCCTTGGATTGTGTACCATCAACACCCAAACCAACATACAATTCTTTGAATTCATCATCAAGGTTGTAAGTCCTCTACGCATTTTCCATGCTTTTGACCTTCAACACTAGAATTGTATGGGCTAGAGGCCAACAAGAAACAATAGAGTTAGGGTTTCAACACTAATCTTGCATGGTCTAAGTTCTACTTAATGGAAAATTCGGACTAGTAGGTGGCCGAATTTTGAATTATAGTGTGGCCATGGTGCGCTTAAAATGAAAATGCACAGATATCCGCGCTAAATGTTGGACATTGCAGAGTGTGACATTTGGATTGCACAGTAAATAATGGTGCATGAGTATGCACACTAAAAGTTTGGGGCTGCATGGAACAAATTTGTGGTGCATGTGCAATACTGATATGCAATGTACATGTTAAATATTGACATCATGCATTGGTGTTCTTGAATACCAATGTGCGCATAGGATTCGAAAGAAAGGATTCTGACAAGATGGTGAAGAGTTTTCATGAAGTTGTCTCATGAATTTACCTAACAAATATTTTTGCCTATAGATTTTGCATAATTATCAGTGATTAAAGAAGGACAAAATCATTGAAGGTTAAAAGCATGGAAAATGCACGGAGGACTTACAACCCTGATGATGAATTCAACTATTTGTATGTCGATTAGGGTGTTGATAGTACATAATCCAAGGGTGAGCACATTAACTTGGTAGAAACCATAAAGGGATTGAAAAAATATGTCCAAATCTATAAAGATAATAATGTAAGGCTTATGAAAGCCAAGGAGCATCAAGATGACTTCAATGTCAAGTTGATGCAAAGCTTGGAAAAAAGAGAAAATAAAATGGATAGGGATACATAAACAAGTAAGTCAAGAAGTCATAAGTCTCATGATGAGAAAATAAGAGAAGTAAGAAGTGTTGATAGGCATCATCACCACTCACCAAAGCATTCATTTAGGAAAGTGCACAGTAGCTCAAGTCCATCTCTTGTTAGAAAGCATAAGAGAAGGACTGGGGTGGATGAGATACAAAGAGAAATGAATAAGATCAAGCCTCCTACCTTTAAAGGTGAGCACAATAAGGATGAATATGTGGAGACTTGGCTACTGGGTATGAGGAAATACTTCCAATTTCATAATTACTCTGCACGAGCGGAAGGGAGAATCACCATCTATCAACTAGAAGGAAAAGCATCAAAGTGGTGGGATCAGTTCATGCAAGTACAACACATTGATGAGAAGGTTACCTGGAGGGAGTTCAAGAGGTATTTCCAAAATTAATACTTAACCAAGAGGTACTATGACTAGAAGATGAAGGAGTTCTTTGAACTCAATCTTGGGAGTATTATGATAGATGAGTATGAAAGAAGATTCTTAGAGTTGCTGAAATATGTCACATTCATCAAGGATGAGTAAGTTAAAATTCAAAGGTACTTGAGTGGGTTACCCTCATTAACTCCCATCATAATGAGGATGGGGGCAGGGAGAGTTAATATGCAAAACATAACATGTTATGTTTTTCATATTAACTCCCTAACCATTTACTTTTCTTCAAGTACTTATATTGGTTTGATTTTTGTATTTGTTTCTTTAATAAGAATTTCACTTCAACATACAAGTTTACAACCAATTTCCTTCCTTTGTACATATATTGGGGTGACTTTCGAATGTTTTAGAATGCTCGAAAAAATCATTAACAATTTTTCAGGATGTTGGTCATCTTTTGATTTTATTATATGTAACAAAATTATAAACCAATAAACACATACGTAGATATGCAGGGTCCATTTGGTAGTACGAAATCCAAGTAATAGAATGTTTTTTTAGAAATTTTAATTATATATATAAAATAGGTGTTATTGATAGTTTTGAAGTAAGATTTAATTTTTTTTTTTTTTTAATAAATTATTGCTACCTAATTTAAGTATTTTAGGTCACAAAAATGCTATCACTTAAAATTTGGTAGGAACCAAATCTTACTTGGATGAGGTTGACAATGGTATTGTTATGTCATGTGAAAATAATTTTACTACAAAGGTTAAAGGCAAGTAAGTGGCCACTTTTAAGTGTAATTCATATGTCATGTGAAAATATTTTTGCTATAAAGATTAAAGGCAAGAAAGTGGTTACCCTTCAGTTTCATTCATTCAAATGATGTTGGCACTAGTGCTAGCTAAAACCAACAATGTTGTGGAGTTCGATAAATTTTCACCTACTAAAATTTATTAAAAGAGAGATAAAAGGAAACAAGAAAAAATGTGTATGCATTTAACAACTCACAAAACAACATGTCGATATAGATCTACATTACGTATTCTCTATTGATTGATATGTGATTCTAGATCTATTATAAACATAAACATTCTTGATTAACAAAGAACCTCTAAGAGCACAAACATGGAAAACATAAATGATTTATAAGCTTACATGGGGATTTTTATAATATGACATTGGTGGGACTATAGAGTCAAATGTGTGTAATAGTAAGTTAACCTAAGAGTGATATCATATTTGATAAATGGGTGAGAAAATGTATATATAAACATCAATAGACTCATTATTGTACATATGGTGTTATAGCAAGATTTGCCTCACCTTATTCAATCTTGCAGAGAGGGCCTTTCTTCATTTCCTTATTTCCTTATGCAGACTTGAAGTTCATTTTTTTTGCAAATCCTAGAGCTAAAAAACATGATTTTTCCACATATGCACGCCCTACCTATATTACAACATGTGTATACACAGGTTGCACCACTAAAACCCGCGTACATCGGTATTTGTGCTCAAAATTAAAAAATGGTGTTGGGTTTCCATGTCATGTCACGAGATCTATGATCCTTGGCCTTCCATATAATAGAAAATTTCTGATTCGACCCTTCCGTTCTAATTGAAGGCTACAAATGGGCCAAATCCGAGCTATGGAAAAGAAGAGAAAGAATTAAACTTTGAGAGCAAATTTACTCTGGAAAAATTATTCACTTCACATTGAGTTTGCATCCCTTTTATCCTTTAAGTCTGAACACATTGTTCATCCCCCAAGCTCTTCCCTTATTGATTGAGAAACTCATTGTCTCTCTTATATGAGCTTGCCTTTGGTGGAGGCCCAGCTGGAAGGAACTTAGTTTCTCAGTTCTGAACCGTGCCAACGCGAAAGTTTGTAACTCATTAACTTATGTTGATTACATCTTAATAGAAATACTCTTTTCTCGTTCAATTGATATCTTGTGAATATTTGAATTGTTATTCCATAGGTGTATTTGTTATGAATATTGATGGATTATGCTATTGAATGTGCTAACATTATCTATTATCACCATATGCTTGTGTTGCTTGGTTTTTGAGGACTAGTTGTAGGTATATTGCTTTGGGTCAAGTGCTTAATGGTGGACTTCATCGAACTTTTGGACGAGGTAGGCCTTTTATCTTGTCTTGCTAGCATATTTGTTTATATAGCATACTTGAGATTAGAGTTGATTTCTGCAGTCATTTCCGTCTGTTGTGGTTTACCCCTAGCCATAGAGAGATTGTCCTCGTAACATATGAACTTATGATTTGGATATAAATGTCATTAGGTTATTTAAGAGTTATTCTCATAAAATATGATGAGCTATTGTGTAACTCATCATTATTATCACTTTGGGAGTTGTGCCCCTTATCTATATTTAATGTATATTTTTTTGTATCAAAAAATATTAATGTAGACACACTAACAAAATTTCCATAGATTTACATATGATGAAACCCACTAATAAGATTCCCATAGTTTTTTATATGATAAAACCCAATAATAATATTTCCATAGATTTTTTTATTTCTTGTTGCCATTATCAGTGATCCAAACATCCAAAATAAATATTAGTGATCCAAACATCCAAAACATTTATTAGATATATAAATTTACATGGGTAATTTCAAAGTCTTCTTGTAACTTACCTTTATTATTTTTTTGGTTTACATTATGTGTATGAAGATTTATCATACTTTTTAGCTTATATTATATTCATAACAATATATATTATTTTAAATGAATGAAAAATATTGATAAAATAATTTGTATCCCCATTCATACATTTGCAATACATATTCATCAATAAAGGAGAATAGTAAACAAATTTAATAGGTGAATTTAATAACAAATCATGTAGATTAGAGTTATTAGTCCCTGTCGAAGGCATAGAGGGACTATAATGATCAATAATTTGTTGACTTCATATTAATATGTCCTTTGACTATAATTTTTCGCATCATATCTATTGTTCGAACTATAAAACTAAAAACATTATTTTTTATATAATAAAAAAAACCTTATATGTCATCATCTCATTGGAGAATAGATTTAAAGTCTTATTGCCAACTTCGCTATTCCCAATGTTTTAAATGTTTAGATATCCAAAGTTTTGAGCATCGACACTCTTTTTTAGTTTTTTTTTTTTTATTGAAATGTTTACATACCGAAAATTTTGAGCATCGACACTCTTTCTTAATGTTTTTATTATTTCTATTTGTATTGAAATGTTTACATACCGAAAGTTTTGAGCATTGACACTCTTTTTGAGGTACTTGAATAGGTCCGACAGCTTAAATGTTTACATAGCGTGAGGCCCTTAAACAGTCCCGACAACTTAAATGTTTACATAGCGCGAGGTCCTTAAATAGGCCTGACAACCTTAAATGTTTACTTAAATAGGCTTGTCACAGTACATTTTTCTTCGAATTTTTCCATACAATGTTGTAGTGAATTTGGACAATATTGTTGTCCATCGCCACTCACATAGCCATCATATGTTTCATACTTCTTCTATTCTTGGAATGCAATTTAGCCATCATTGAAGATATATATATTGTTTACTGGTTCACTGGTTTCTTCTTGTTTGTTGGTTCGTTGGTTGTTGCTTGTTGTTGTTTAGTTCAATTTTGCAAGGTTGAGGTCTTGTACCTGCAGTTGGAGATGTTGGTGTTTGTTGCTTTCTTTTGTTTTCTTCAAATTTGTAAGGTTGGGGTCCTGCAATTGCATTTGGAGTTGTTTTTCACTTTTGTAGGGTTCAAGTCCTGCACCTACAATTAGACCTGCAATTATGTTGTTCATTGTTGCCGAGTAACTTTCGATACCATAGTTTCATTCGTATTCATTCTTTGTAGTTTACTGTGTTGGCACGTTTTTAGACAGAGGTAGAGTATACATGTTTGTCATTGATGGCAAAGATCAGCACGATCAGTAGTGTAGCGATAATGGAAAGATCAACAGTGTAAGCTTAGAAGGAGGAAAATAGTCAAAGCACGACAAAGTTTTCGTTTCAGAGTTTCACAGATCGAGAAATCCAAAGGAAAGAGGTTCAAACTCACGATATGCAAAATCGTGATAACAATCCTGACCGTTGGAGTCATAGGACACGTGGCAAGCGATTGGAATTTCGCTGAATTGCACATTGGAGGAGTCAACAGAGCATGGTGTGGGAACTTGTGATATGCGAGATCACAAAAAGATCTAGACTGTCGAATCATAGAGATCGTGGACCATTGATCAGGCCTAACGAAGGCCCGTGAAGTTGTGAAATCGCGATAAGATCTTGATCATTGATCCAAGAGGGACATGTGGCAAGGGATTAAATCTTCGCTGACTAGAAAGTCAAAGGAAGGAAATGCTCTAACCTTGCAACTCACGATATGTGAAATCACAATAAGGTCTGGCTCGTGGTCATAGACAAGGTCACATTTTTAAAGGCTTAAGGGAAGAAGCTAGCGGTTTTAAGCTCCATCTCGGAGTCTCAACGATCGTGACTTGGAGTATCGAGACTCTTCATCACAAAAATCGCGATATGCAAGATCGCGATGAGATCTGGACCGTTGGATCATTGGATATCTCGACCATTGATCAGGCTCAATAAAGTTCATAAGTTCATGAAATACAAAGCGCCTTTTGGCGCAGCTTGTGGTCACCGCCGGTGGTCACGTGAGGGGAAGAAGCTAGTGGTGCTAAGCTCCATCTCAGAGTCTCGGTGATCACGACTTGAAGTATCGAGATCCTTCATCATAGGAATCACGATATGCAAGTTCGCGATGAGATCTGGACCGTCGGATCATTGGAGATCTTGACCGTTGATCAGGCTCGATGAAGTTCATAAGTTCACGAAATACGAAGCACCTTTTGGCGCAGCCTATGGTCATCGTCGGTGGTCACGTGAGGGGAAGAAGCTAGTGGTGCTAAGATCCATCTCGGAGTCTCAACAATCACGACTTGGAGTGTCAATACCCTTCATCATAGGAATGCCGAAATGCAAAATCATGAAATTCAAATTCTGTTTAGCGCTCGATCACAGCGAGTGGGCATATGAGATAAACACAAAATCCTGTGGATTTAATCCAATGGTGCTGGTTAATTGAAAACTTGATAGAAGGGTTATTGTTTCACCTCACAGGTAATCGATCAGTTACGATTCAGTTAGAAGAACTCAATCATGATTCTTGGACGGTTGGTGATTCAGTTTCTGATGCATTTTCTTGGAGATTCAAGGTGTAACTGAAGAAGTGGCATAGGATAAAATTGAAACGTAAGGACTGTGGAAGGTTGGTTGTTCTAACCAAAACAATGAGATGAACTGTAAGAAGGGTAAAATGAAATAATGCAGAGGATGAGATAAAACTCATAGATGAGTAACAATTGTCGAAGAGACAGAAGCAAGAGAAGAATAACAGAATAGCATGTAGCAGAGCAGAATTGCAGAACAATTTTTTGAACCAGAGAAGAATTGCAGAACAAAAGAGCAGAATAACAGAATAGTATGTAGCAAAGCAGCACTGCAGAACAGTTTTTGAACCAGAGAAGAATTGCAGAATAGTGAAGAAGGGGTAAGAATTGAATTACCCGTATTGTTTGCTTGTCAATCAATTATGTATAATCAGGGAGGTAGGGTGGTGCTAGGGAGGAATGTGGTCCTCTGATATTTGAATTGGTGCTTGAATATTGGGAGTTGTAGCTTCCATCTAGTTGTGGCTAGAAAACAGAGTGGCAGGGTGGTGCTTGGGAAAACACAGAGTTTTTTGTATACAAGTTGGTGCTTGTATAAATCCAGTTGGTGCTGGAATATTTAGGGAGTTGGTGCTTTCTTCTAGTGGGTGCTAGAGAAATCAAAGAGTTGGTGCTTGTATAAGTGGAAGTAGATGCTTCCATCTAGTCGGTGCTGGAACACACAAGGAGTTGGTGCTTCCTTCTAGTGGGTTCTAGAGAAACCAGAGAGTTGGTTCCCAGCCTCACATTGAGTTGGTTCTCAAACATAGATGATGCACATAACTTAAAAGATTACCTATCATTTCGAAGAAGAAGAGCTTTTCTCCCTTTATGGATTTCCTCATGAAAATATGTCTCTGTGTATATCTTATGTGTGATTGATGCTCATTATTTATGTTGTTCATATTATGTATAATATTGATGATCACTTGATGAAATATGGAAAATGGTTTAATAGACTTAATATTGTTTAAGCACAGTAACAACTGATTCACCCCCTCGCTCAGCTGCCTTAGTAATTTCAACAATTGGTATCAGAGCGGGTTCCTTTTATTTAAAGGTAGATCTGTAAGCTTAAACATGACAAGTCATGAAGGGACTTCAGCTAGTAAGCCTCCTCTGTTTGATGATGAGCACACAGGAGGTGAAATGGATGATGAAGAAGCTGTGGTAGATATGGAAGGTGAATTAATCAGTGCTTTGGAAGAAATTGACAGACTCAGATGTAAGAAGAGAAAACAAAAACAATTATTAATGCATTTTAAAATGAATGGTAAAAAACCTGATGAAGACTTTGCCCTATTAAAGGTAAGGGTAGAAGAGGCAAATAAAATAGAGGACATACTGAAACAATAGTTATCAGAGAAGAAAGCAAGGTGTGAAGCCTTAAAAGAAGAGGTAGTAAAAACCAGAAAAGAGATGGAGAATTTTAAGTCATTGTATCACCAAACTCTGTCAAGTATTAAATCTTCAGAAGGATTAACCTCCATTCTAAATCAACAAAGAAACCCAAAGTTGAAAGCTGGCTTGGGGTATGAAGAAGGATCAAGTAGTGATCATTCAAGTAATACAAAACCTATCAAGTTTGTCAAATCCTCAAACATTGACAATAGTCACTCTGCAGAAACAAAGAAAGAGAATAAACCACCAAGAAGGAATGAAAGAAAAAGTACCAGAACTGAATCTATAGATCAGAGAGATTACCAGCATGAAAGAAAGCAACCTCCTCAAAGAAGACAAACTTTTTCAAGGTACAAAGGTTTTTTCTATGGTTATTGTTTTTTCTTCTCTAATTTTGGTCACAGAGCTATAAACTGTTCTTTAAGATTTAGATATGAACAATCAAGATATTCAACGAATAACCATCTTCCACAACAAAGATTGAGACAACCAAGCAACAAACAACCTTAGACTATAAATCATGCGATGGATAGGAAAAGGACGCAGGTTAAGCATAACAATATTTATGAGCATAACAATCGTTATGATCTTTTATTTAGTGAACCAGAATGTTACATCTATCATAACTATGGACATAAATCTACAAATTGTCGCTTAAGGAATTTTAAGCTAGATTCGAATCCTACTGCTGAAAATTTCAAGATTTGGAAGAAGAAAGAAGATGACAAGTGTAGACTAGTGTTATCATCCCAAAGAGAAACGAATCCCTGGTATATTGACAGTGGATGTTCCAAACATATGACTGGAGACAAAAGTAAGTTTCTAACTTTAAGTGAAAGCAAATCAGGGAATGTAACTTTTGGAAATGATGCACTAGGAAAAATAAAAGGTAAAGGAATAGTAAGTTTGAGTTATGGCAAAGGGAAAGCTCAAGATGTGTTGTTTGTAAAAGGCCTGAAACATAATCTGCTTAGTATCATTCAAGTCTCTGACCGAGGATGTGAAGTCATTTTTACCTCTAAAAATTGTAGAATAAAATCTGTGAATTCAAGACAACTAGTTGCAAAAGGGATAAAAACAGAAAACAATGTCTATGTGTTAAAAGAAGAAAAAGAAGAATGTTACTTAAGCAAGTATGATGAAAATTGGCTATGGCATAGGAGACTTGGACACTTAAATTCTGATCATATAATCAAGCTCAAAAATAGTGGGGCAGTAAAGGATCTTCCAAAGATACCAAAGCCATATGATTATGTTTGTAAACCTTGCCAGATAGGAAAACTTACTCACACTCAGTTCAAATCTAAAAAATTTCCTTCAACAGAAAAACCTCTTCAGTTAGTACATATGGATTTATGTGGACCATCAAGGAAATAAGGTACAGGAAAATAAAATTATTTTATGTTGATTATTTTATGTTTCCTTTTTGAATGAAAAATATGAAGCATTTGAAAAATTCAAAGTGTTTAAGGCTCTAACTGAGAATCAAACAGGAAAAAGATTGAATGAAGTAAGGTCTGATAGAGGAGGAGAGTTTAGCTCATGGAACTTCAAAGAGTTCTGTGATAAACATGGAATCAAAAGAGAGTACACAATTCCAAGGACTCCTCAACAAAATGGAGTTGGTGAGAGGCAGAATAGATCAGTACAAAAAATGGCAAGATCAATGATGAATGAAAGGAACATACCTCAGACATTTTAGGTGGAAGCAATTCATACAGTTGTTCATATCCTTAACAAATCTCATCTTAGGCCACACAGTGACAAGACTCCTTATGGACTATGGTTTGGAAGACCTGCTTCAATCAAGCATTTTAAAGTCTTTGGGAGTAAATTTTATATCAAGAACAATGATGAAAATATTGGCAAATATGATGACAGGGCTGATGAAGCTATATTCTTGGGTTATGCTACAAACAGTAAATGATACAGATGTTACATTAAGAGACTGCATAAACTGGTTGATTGTATAGAAATAAAAGTTGATGAAGAAATCCCGGTCAGAAATGTAAGCAGTGTTGATCCAAGCACAAAAGATATAGTTGAATACAAAGATGAATAGGTCCAAGGATCAGAAAGAGAAGAATCTGAATCAGATGAAGATTCGAATACTGCGACTGACACAAATCAACAGAAAGAAGCAAAATCACCTCTCATAATTGTTAGAAAGAATCATCCTGAAAATCAGATAATTGGAGATATAAATAAAGGAGTTTAGACAAGAAGGAAATTGATTAAAGACTCAGAACAATCTCATGTTGCTTTCTTATCTATGAATAAACCTAAAAAAATTTATGAAGCCAGTCAACATGATGATTGGATTAGAGCTATGAATGAAAAGCTTGATCAGATTGAGAAGAACAATACTTCGGAGCTTGTCCCTAGACCTGAAGATAAGAATGTAATAGGTTCCAAATGGGTGTTCAAGAATAAAATGAATGAAAAAGGACAAGTTGTTAGAAATAAAGCCATATTTGTCTCTAAAGGGTATGCACAAGTTGAAGGTCAGGACTTTGATGAAAATTTTGCACCAGTGGCAAGATTCGAAGCCATTAGAATGTTTCTTGCTTATTCATGTCATAAGAACTTTAAAGTTTATCAGATGGATGTTAAGTCAACATTTCTTAATGGAGATCTAGAGGAAGAAGTATATATGGAGCAACCTGAAGG
>ML777847.1:924213-943800 GCA_009831015.1 Picea engelmannii | reverse complement strand
ACCCTCAGCAACAAAGGTGTCCCTCTGAAGCCAAAAACGTGCTCTGATACCACATGTAAGTTTTAAACCTGCGAAGTAAAGCAATGCATATATATTCTTAAGCAATACATAAATTAATCAATGGCTCATACACAGAATACACAAAGATTTTTACCGGAAACCCTCAACCGAGAAAACCTTTCTTATTTTCATTATATCGAATTTCACCATTCGCCATACAATATATACAATGTTTTTAGGTATTCCGTAGATACCAAAACCCTAATCCCTTAATCTAGGATTAATTTACAAATCATCTAAAAATAGCAAAATCCGCTAAAAATAGCAAAAACTGCCCAAAAAAAACAATTTCGGGGCGTTGCCCCGGGCTACCGCCCGGTGCCGAACGTTGCACGTACTCAGGGCGCTGCTCCGAACCCCGTCGGCCCCGGGCTACCGCCCGGTGCCGAACGCTGCGCATAACCAGGGAGGGGCATACTTGCCCCCCCCTGGGACCCCCCTAGGAAGCGCCCGACGCAACGGCTGAGCTCTAGGTGTAAGGATCGTCAGACGCAGTTGTCGTATCTGACGCACGCACACACACACACATGCAAAGAATATAACACATACCCAACATCTGTGTTACACATTTTGCACTCAAAAGTTTCGAGACATACAATTTGACCATCGACGCCTCACGCCACCTAGGGAACCCTTGTCACCCTATTTTGAAGCCCGTCCAACCGCTTTCCATACTTGTCCATTTCTTGGAATCTCTTTCGCGGATCGTCGGGTTGGCGGGTTCATGAAATCTCCAATTCCTAATCGTTGTTTCATGTGCCCTCCATCTTCACACTTCTTTCCAAGTATGCAATAACTGAGGTTTAATGCTAACAACTCATCATGCAACAACCGTAAATATTTTCATTAATGAGCAAAAGGCTTGAGGAGACAGTCACACTGACTATCCCTATACAACTTGTCCAAAAACATGCAGAAAAGATCTTGCCAGGTAATGGCGTATCTATTACAAATTTCAATATATTAGCCCTTATTTTCCCTCTTCTATACTTAACCAAATTATTGTTTCTTTTTCCCCTCTACTTTCACTTTTTGGTTACTTAGTCATTTTTCCAAAAATGTCTAACTATGTGGGTTGGCGGACTCATGGGTTCACATTTGTACTCATGCTTTTATATCGTGACTTTGACTGACCGCTTCCCCATTCCATACTTATCCACTCTTTTTATCGTGGATTCCCAGATAGGTGGGCTCTAGATCGCACTTCCATTGTTTTGTGATCTACAAACAACACTCAGACTTCCACGATATACAAATTGACTGCGGGACTCCCACATCATCCCCTCTTATGTGTTACACATTTTTCACTCAAAAGTTATGAGACATACAATTTGACCATCAGGGCCTCATGTCTTTTGGGGAACCCTTGTCACCCTATTTTGAAGCCCATCCATCCGCTTTCCATACTTGATCATTTCTTGGAATCTCTTTCATGGATCGTCGGGTTGGCGGGTTCATGAAATCTCCAATTCCTAATCGACGTTTCCTATGTCCGCCACCTTCGCACTTATTTGTATGCAATAACTAAGGTTTAATGCTAACAACTCACCATGCATCAACTGTAAATATTGTCATTAATGAGTAAAATCCTCAAGGATACAATCACACTGACTATCCCTACACAACCTGTCCAGAAACATGCAGAAAATATATTGTCGGGTAATGGGATATCTATTACAAATTTGAATATATTAGCAAAAACGAGTCTGACCAACCGTTTCCTTATTCCATACTTAGCCACTTTTTCTATTATGGGTTCCAGGACAGGCGAGTTCAATATTGTGCTTCCATTGTTCCGCGACCTACAAACAACAACTAAAATTCCGTGATATACAAACTGGCCGCTAGACTGCCCCATCATGCCCTCTTCCGTTTTACACTTTTTGCACTCAAAATTTTTGAGAAATACAATTTGACCGTCGGGCCCTCACCTCTCATGAGTATCCCTTGTAACCCTATTTTGAAGCTCATTCAACCTCTTTTCATACTTAGCCATTCCTTAATTGCTCTTCCCCATCCCCGCCACCTCCACACTTGTTTCTAAATATGCAATTAGTAAGATTTAATTCTAACAACTCATCATGCAGGAACTGTAAAGATTGTCATTGATGAGTGAAAGGCTCGAGGAGATATCCCATTAATACGCATTAAACCAATATTTGTGGAGGGTTATATTATCCCTTCCAAGTGTTCATTTCAAACATCATCGAATGTCTTTTGTGGGTTGTCGGGTTGGCGGGTTCACGAAACCTACAATCCTTAATTTATTTTTGTCGTACCCGCCACCTTCGCACTTCTAAGTATGCAATTACTAAGTTTTAATGCTAACATCTCGCCATGCAACAACTGTAGATATTTTCATTAATGAGCGAAAGGCTCGAGGAGATCTCCCATTCACACACATTGGACCAACATTTTCAGAGGGTTATATTATCCCCTCCACCTGTTCATTTCGAGCATCATCTGGAGAAAAAATACGTTCTCGTAAACTTATGACACCAGATCCATAGTAGTTATGTGGAGATATAGTGAGCATACTCGTGCATGAGGACTAGAAATTCCAATGGTCCAAGACATACTCTTACTACTCATCTCTTTCTGCCTAGAACGAAGTAATTTGGACCTCTGGAATTACTCGTGCAAGCTGTGTCCCTGAAGTTTTTGACTATAAGGAGGTGGTCTCTTGGTGCGCCGAGAGATATATTTCAGGTCAAAGAATTATTCCACTACGGGACCACTCTCCTGTTTCTTTGTCACCTTAGGTATTCCGCAAGATGTTAAGATTGTCAGAGCCAACATTGACCTTCAAAGGAGAAGACTGCAAGCAGTTCCTAAAAAAGCATGATAATGGGTTGGACCTCTTTCTCGAGTTCCTAGAAGACCCAACAGTTCCTGAAGATATCACAAGCTTGTAGGTTAGTTCATTTAGAAATCCATTCCGGGAAATCGCCTAGTTGTTTACAAGGATAACAGGATAGGAATCCACAACAAGTATTTCCCACATGATTCTTTATATTTTAGATTTCAAAGTCAAGGAACAAGCCATTTTTTATTGGGGGAAGCTAATTTTCATGGAAATATGTTCCCAATTGTCATGATTCAAAGAGGAGAAGAAATTTTATATGTCATCCTACTTGGTTTTCGCGATAGCACATTGCTGTCTGTTTCCAAAACTCTTTGTGTCAAAGAAGGTAAACTGTGAATTCAACCTAGTAACCTTCTGGTACCAGGCCTTGTGGGGACACAAGGCCTCCCATTGTTTTTATGAAGTTTTTAATGACTTTGTATCAGTTTTCAAAGATTTACTATCAGGAAAGGATGATCCCCGCATGTTTGACTACACAACCAAGTTTTTGGACAAGAAGGAGACACTTGAACAAATGGAGAATTACAATGTGATAATGATTTTTGGCTCCAAGGAAAATCCTGTTTTCCTTCCATGTCACATTACAGACATAATTCTTGTTACAAAAATAGCAAGGCAATACAACTAATGGTTTCATTTATTCCATGAGAAGAGAAAAAAATAGTTCATTCCTCTTCCTTGGAAAGTCGGGGTGATGCAGGTGCCCCCCCTTGCCTCGGCAATGGGCCTTTGCGCTGACCTCCCGGTCTTTAAGGATCATTCAAAGTTCACCCTCGAGTTGGAGTGGCTCCTTCGATTCTCCCCTGGAATCTTTATTTAAATTTGACGCACAGGTCTTTTTCAACACCTTACAGCCTTTAGGCTTGGTCCCTTCTCCGTTCACCACAGAAAGTCACAATCAGGTTTCAGGGTTTTCAAAATCCTGATGTCATAACCCTTTGGTTCCCAATTTCCCGATCTCCTCTTTCCCGATATGCTCCCTTTGTGCTTTAGCCCCTCCTAGCTATGCCCTATTCATATGACCTGCCTTTATATGACCGCAGTCGTACCTTTTATCAGGGTTCAGGGTTTCGAATGTCGAAATGCACTAAACCTCTTGTCCACGGAATCCCCAATTTCCCAATTCATGATTTTCCGATGGATGACTTTCCTTTCAGGAAATTTCTCGACGATTGCAATTGTCTCCATGCGTCCTCTAGAATGGATGGTCCTGGCTACTTCGGCGTTTTCTCCGTGGAAATTCCCGATGCCTCGTTATGACGAGATGATGTCAGTTGGGTCCCACACGGAGCTCTCCTCTTTTTGGAGAATCGGACTTCGCAATTTCGAATTGCAGGTCCTCCAGGACTCACGAAATGTCAATCCCCGACTTTCTTCGAATTTTTGACACGCGTCCCAAGTGGATGGATGGTTCAGATTTACCCTCGGGGTTCTGCCAACTGCCAAACCAAACCACTTTCTTGTATGAGTCCCGATGATCGAAATGTCTATGGGCTTTCGATCTCGTCCACGTGTCCCAACTGATGGACGGCTCCGATCGTTTACGGGGTTTCCAACATGGATATTCCCAATCTCTTGCTCACAGGACTCCCGATTTGCCGAATCCCGAAACTCCGATGGAGTCTTCCCTTTCGGGACTTTTCCCGAGATCGTAGATCTCCACCATGTGTCCCCTTAAAATGGACAGTCCCAATTCAACCTCGGGATTTTGAGACTTTTGATGCCTCGATGACACAAGTTCTTTGTCAAATTAAAACCCCGGTCGCCGAAATGTCGATGGGATCTCAATGATTGCCACCTGTCTCCTCAAGATGGACGACTCAGATTGATTCCAGGATTTTCACTATGAAAATTCCCGATCACTCGTCCTCGTGATTCCTGATTTCATGAATGTCGAAATTCCGATGGCCATGCCTCTCATCGGAACTTTCCTCCTCTTGTTCACGACGTTTAAGCTTCGTGCAACTCCTGGTCAATCCAACGACTGATGGGTGTATATATGAAGATCTGGCGGTCCACAATCTCCTGAGCTTGAACTCCGGACGCTACCGTAACCTCCTCGTTTCTCTGGCAGATCTGACGGCTAGCGGGATTTCGCTAATCCTCCCCCACAGATTCTTGACCATCAATCTCTTTCCCTTTGATGATTTCTACGAAGGAAACCAAGGATTCTTTCCTGGACTTATCCGCTTGCGCTACAAAATTTTGATGCCCCTCAATGTTTTCAAAGGCTTTACTCCTCCTGAGCTTCTCACAACTTTGAGCCTTAGAAAAGACTCTGGAACGCACTCCTTACGCAACCTTCAGACACCTTCAAATGTCAACTACTTCGACTCTGTGCACACCTGTAGAAGTAGTCCTTCGATACTTGGCTCAGGTCTGCAACCCTGAGACTCTCCTTGGCCTGCGCACTCCTTGCATGGCACCTGTTCCTAACCGCACTCTAAGGGAATGAGAACAACTGCTACCTCTCCTGAGCTTTCAGAGACAACCCTCTGAACTCCTTGTCGACGCACTCCTTGCGAATAATTCAACTGCACTCCTTGCAGGAATCTTGCTCAGACAGAGAAGAAACTGAAACTCATTCTCCTTACTCTTCCTCTCTCAAATTCCAAATATTCAACAGGAAATCATTCATACATAGCATAAAAGAAATTTTATGACAGAAAGAGCAAAACATTCAAGGGCATAACATTTGAAGATGCATACACAGAGAATATACGAACACCATGAATCTGAATCACAACTTCTTTTTATTAATGCAGAACTTCTGTACATGGAGTCTGCTACCCAACTCTCTGCTTCTCTCCTATGCTCTTCAATAATGTTACAAATACACAATGAGGGTGTCTATATCCATTTTCCCTCCACTCCTTCTAAAACTGTCTAATCTAATATTCAATTCTACCTACTTACATAAATGCCTTTTACCTACTATGGACGAGAGCGGATCGCTCAAGGTCCTTTACAATACATAAGTACTCCTCTCCTTGACTATCACATTTAAGTTTGGCGCATCCACTCTTCAAAAGCTTTTAAACAATTTAACATATGCTCAAAATGTGTGGCGCTTGCCCCCACGCTCGCTTGATGTTGACGATGCTCCTGCATCATACTCCCTCGCTTGAAAATTTTCATGGGATCCTGTCCATGAGCTCTTGCACGGTCTATCCATGCTTCTGAATCTCTGCTTCATTCTCCCAGCTGGCATCTTCAACTGGATGGCCCTTCCACTTGACCAAATATTCGAAGTATTCTTTCCTTCTAGTCTTCTTTCCAATTCTTTTGTCTAGTATGATTTCCATCTGTGGCATCTCTGCAACTGGCATCTGCTTTTGCCACTGAACCTCTGACTGTTCATCACTTATTCTTGCTTCCTCATCTTTGTATGGGTACAAATCTGAGACATTGAATATCGGAGAAATTCCGATGCCATTGGGTAATTCAATCTCATAAGCATTTGCCCCAAATTTCTTCAAGACCCTACATGGCCCGATTTTCTTCATCTTTAGTTTGTTATATGTCCCTCTCGGAAACCTTTCCTTTCTCAAATTTGCCATAATCAAATCACCAACTTCAAACTGAAGTTGTCTTCTGTGTTGATCTGCTCTACGCTTGTACTCCTGATTTGAATTCTGCAATCGCTCCTTCACCTGGCTGTGAAGTTCCTTCATCGCTTCTGCGAAATATTCTGCACTAGCACTCCTAGTCCCAGTCTGTTATGAATCCCTCAACTCAGAAATTCCTCTCAGCTGCATGCCATAGACAATCTGAAATGGACTCTTCCCTGTGCTTATGTTTACTGAGTCATTATAAGTGAACTCTACCTGTGGTAATACATTGTCCCAATGGATATGGTGTTCCGTCACCAGGCTCCTTAGCAAGTCTCCCAGACTTTTGTTCACTACTTCTGTCTGTCCATCCATCTGAGGATGATAAGATGAACTAAAAGACAAGTTAGTTCCCAGCTTCTTCCATAAGGTCCTCCAGAAGTGCCCTATGAACTTCGTATCTCTATCCGAAACTATACTCCTTGGTAAGTCGTGAAGTCGAATGACTTCTTTGAAAAACAGGTTCGCAATGTGAGTTGCGTCACTGGTTTTTTGACATGGAATGAAGTGTGCCATTTTGGAAAATCTATCCACCACCAAAAAGATTGAATCAACACCTCTTTGTGTTCTTGGCAACCCCAATATGAAATTCATGCTAATTTCATCCCACGACCTTTCTGGTATGGGAAATGGTTGATAAAACCCTGCATTATGCTTTCTTCCCTTCGAATGCTGGCAAATTCTGCATCGGTCCACGAATCTCTTGACATCTTCTCGCATTCCCGACCAAAAATATGACTCATTCATCTTCGCGAATGTTTTTTCATGACCGAAATGCCCGTCCAATCCTCCACTGTGTTTCTCCTTTAACAAGTTCTCCCTCATGGAGCATTTCAGAATACACAGTTGATTACCTTTGAACATCAATCCTTCCTGGATCATGTATTCCATCTATTAGCTTCTGTCTCTGAGAACTGGATTCTCAGCTGCTTCACACGCTTCTTTAAAATCCTGATCATCTGCATACATGTCCCTGAGATCATCAAAACCCAGTGTTTTGACTTTGAACTCCTACAATAGTAAACACTTCCTTCTCAAAGCATCAACAACTTTATTAGTAGTACCAGAAATATGTTTAATCACAAATGTGAAATTCTGCATATACTCAACCCATTTGACATGTTTCTGATTCAACTTCTCCTGTTGAGTCACAAACTGCAATGCATGGTTATCACTGTACAATACAAACTCTTTCGGGATCAAGTAATGCCTCCATTTTTTCAATGCTTGGATGATAGCATAAAACTCCTTATCATAAGTAGAGTACTTCAACTTCACTTCATTCATCTTCTCACTGAAGTATGATATTGGCTTGTCTTCCTGACTCAAGACTGCCCCAATCGCAAATCCACTTGCATCGCATTTCACCTGAAATGTCTTCTGGAAATCCAGCAACACCAGAATTGGTTGTTCTGTGATCTTCCTCTTCCACAAATTGAAACTTTTCTCAGCCTCTTCAGTCCAGTGAAAAGACTTATGTCTTTTCTTCATGGTATCCATCATCGTTGCGCTAATTCCACTGAAATTCCTGATGAAATTTCGGTAGAAACTAGCCAATCCATGAAAACTTCTTACCTCAAAGGTATTCTTCGGCGATGGCCAATTTTTTATTACCTCCACTTTATATGGATCCATCCTCAACTCATCTGCAGAAATAACAAATCCCAAGTAAATGAGCTCTATCTTCATGAATGAGGATTTCTTCATGTTTATGAGTAGCTTCTCTTGCTGTAATCTTTTCATCACAATAGTCAAGTGTTTCAGATGCTCGTCCCTTGTTTTACTGAAGATCAGTATGTCATATAAATACACAATGAAAAAATTCCCGATGAACTCTTTCAGGACTTCATTCATCAACCTCATAAAGGTGCTTGGCGCATTTGTTAAGCCAAATGACATAACAAGCCATTCATACAACCCTTCATTTGTTTTGAATGTTGTCTTCCACTCATCACCTTCCCTCATGCGAATCTGATGATAACCACTTTTCAAATCAACCTTTGAAAAATACTTTGCTCCACTCAAGCAATCCATCAGATCATCCATCCTCGGCAATGGAAATCTGTACCTAATGGTTATCTTGTTAATGGATCTTGAATCAGTGCACATCTTCCAGCCTTTGTCTTTCTTTGGACTGAGTACTGTTGGAACAACACACAGACTCAAGCTTTCCCTGACCAAGCCTTTGTCCAACAACTCCTGGACTTGTCTTTTTACCTCTTCATTCTCTTGTGGCGTTAATCTGTACGTAGATTTATTTGGAAAACTAGCTCCTGGTATGAGATCAATATGGTGACTCACACTTCTGATCGGTGGCAACGAACGAGGTAATTCGTCCACTACTATATCATCGAACTCTTCTAGCAGTCCCTGAATCTCTTTTGGTAAATGATCCACTTTTGTGCTAGTCAGAACAATTCTAGGATTTCTGACCACAATGAACTACAGATCTTCCTTCTTCTTAACCTCTGTAAGAAGTTATTTCCCACTCATGAGAAGTACAGTGTCACTTACTTCCGGTTTCACTTCCTTATCTTTGATTGGAAGCAACATATGAGTTCTCCCATTCTTTTCTAGGGTGTATGTGTTCATTCTCCCATCATGAATCACATTCCTGTCATCTTGCCATGGTCTACCCAATAATAGATGACAACCATCCATGGGAATAACATCACATAATATATTATCATTATATCCTCCTATCTTGAATTCAACTAAACATTGTTTAGTGACATTTACCTGATGTCCTTTTTGTAGCCATGAAACTTTATATGGACTTGGATGTTCAATCATCTCCAGCTCCAGCTTTTCTACCATCTCTGTAGAAACAAGATTATCCGTGCTTCCACTGTCCACAATGACCTTGCATACCATGTCCTTGGTTTTACAAGCAGTCCGAAAAAGTCTATTTCTCTGGACTGAACTCTCCACCTCCTTCTCGGGTGTCAAAAGGAATTTTCACATCACCAGTGATCTTCCACCTTCAACATCCTCCACCTCAACATTTCGCCGCTGTGCTTCGGCGATGTGAGTCTCTCCACCCTCTTTCTTTTTATCAAGACACTCATAAGACTTGTGTACATTCTTTCCACATGTGAAGCATGTAATTACTCCACCTCTGGCTCTTCCTCTACCTCTAGTACGAGGAAAAGTATTATTATCGGCATATTCTCCTCTCTGCTCAGTATGTTGTCCTCTCTGTTCAGCATATTGCACTCGCTGTGAGCTTCCACCTCTCTCAGTTCGAGTCTGAGGTTTCTTCCAGTCCTCCTTGGGCTTCTGATATTTATCCCGAGCAACTAATTTTCCTCTGGGATGACTTCTGCCTCGGCCTCTTTGACCCTGTTTTTGGCTCAGCTTCTCTTCCGCTTTTAGAGCCATCTGATAAGCATCTTCCATTGTTCGGATGGTCAACATACTCATCTCATCCTGAATCTCATATCTCAGGCCATTCATATACCTGGCTACTTTTTCATCATTGCTTTCACAATGACCTACCCTGATATTCAGCCTGTAAAATTCCTCAGTATATTCCTTCACTGACATCAGTTTCTGTCTCAGGTTCTGCATTCTCCTAAACAGAGTAATCTGGTAATCCCTGGGGATGAATTTTCCCTTCATCTTTGCAATCATCGTGTCCCAGCTCTTAATTTTCTACTTGCCTTGGCAACGCCTGTCCGCTTGTAGTTCATCCCACCACAATGTTGCATGTCCTTTTAATCTCGTGACGGCATGCTTGACCTTCCTGTCCTCTTCGACATCTTCATAGTCAAAGTAGGTGTCTAGAGCTCTAATCCAGTCTAGAAGCTCTTCTACATCTAGATTTCCCTCATAAACCGGAATGTCCATCTTCGCCTTTGCACCCATCCTTGAAACAGCTTTAAGCAAGCGTTCATTTGCTGCATCTTCTGCTGTGACTTCTTCTTCTCCATGTCCAACATCATCTTCGTTTTCAGACTCACTGATATCTCCTATATCAGCTGTGCATTTTTGTCTTATCTCCATGTCTATAGGTCTGGCGCGTATTTTATGCAGATCTCTTTCTACTTCTGGATTCTGCACTTGTCTACCCCTTCCTCTGGACGTCTCCCTTTCCTCCTCTAGATCGGGTGATTGTCTATCTCTTCTTCTCGGCGGCATGGTGAATCTTCCTTCTCCCTGCTACAGAAAGCAAAGAAGATTTTCTACGCTATGATACCAAACCTGACGCAGGCGCCCCCCCTTGCCTCGGCAATGGGCCTCTGCGCTGACCTCCCTTTCTTTAAGGATCATTCAAAGTTCACCCTCAAGCCGGAGTGGCTCCTTCAATTCTCCCCTGGAATCTTTATTTAAATTTGACCCACAGGTCTTTTTCGAAACCTTACAGCCTTTAGGCCTGGTCCCTTCTCCATTCACCACAGAAAGTCACAATCGGGTTTCGGGGTTTTCAAAATCCCGATGTCATGACCCTTTGGTTCTCGATTTCCCGATCTTCGCTTTCCCCATATGCTCCCTTTGTGCTTTAGCCCCTCCTGGCTATGCCCTAGTCATGTGACCTACCTTTATATGACCACATTCATACCTTTTATCGGGGTTCGGGGTTTCGAATGTCGAAATGCACTAAACCTCTTATCCACGGAATCCCCGATTTCCCGATTCACGATTTTCCGATGGATGACTTTCCTTTCGGGAAATTTCCCGATGATCGCGATTGTCGCCATGCGTCCTCTAGAATGGACGGTCCTCGCCGCTTTGAGGTTTTCTCTGTGGAAATTCCCGATGCCTCCCGATGCCTCGTTATGACGAGATGACGTCAGCTGGGTCCCACACGGAGCTCTCCTCTTTTCGGAGAATTAGACTTCGCGATTTCGAATTGCAAGTCCTCCAGGACTCACGAAATGTCGATCCCCGACTTTCTTCGGATTTCTGACACGCATCCCCAGTGGATGGATGGTTCAGATTTACCCTCGGGGTTTCGCCAACTGCCAAGCCAAACCACTTGCTTGTATGAGTCCCAATGATCGAAATGCCGATGGGCTTCCGATCTTGTCCACGTGTCCCAACTGATGGACGGCTCCAATCGTTTATGAGGTTTCCAACATGGATTTTCCCGATCTCTTGCTCACAGGACTCCCGATTTGTCGAATCCTGAAACTCCGATGGAGTCTTCCCTTTCGGGACTTTTCCTGAGATCTTAGATCTCTGCCACATGTCCCCTTAAGATGGACGGTCCCAATTCAACCTTGGGATTTCGAGACTTTTGATGCCTCGATGACACAAGTTCTTTGTCAACTTAAAACCTCGGTCGTTGAAATGTCGACGGGCTCTCGATGATTGCCACCTGTATCCTCAAGATGGACGACTAAGATTGATTCCGGGATTTTCACTATGAAAATTCCCGATCACTCGTCCTCGTGATTCCTGATTTCACGAATGTCGAAATTTCAATGGCCACGCCTCTCGTCGGAACTTTCCTCCTCTCGTTCACGACGTTTAAGCTTCGTGCAACTCCTGGTCAATCCAACGGCTGACGGGTGTCTATATGAAGATCCGATGGTCCACAATCTCCTGAGCTTGAACTCTGGATGCTACCGTAACCTCCTCGTTTATCTGGCAGATCTGACGGCTAGCGGGATTTCGCTAATCCTCCCCCACAGATTCCTGACTGTCGATCTCTTTCCCTTTGATGATTTCTACGAAGGAAACCAAGGATTCTTTCCTGGACTTATCCGCTTGCGCTACAAACTTCCGATGCCCCTCAATGTTTTCAAAGGCTTTACTCCTCCTGAGCTTCTCACAACTTCGAGCCTTAGAAAAGACTCTGGCGCGCACTCCTTATGCAACCTTTAGACACCTTCAAATGTCAACTACTTTGACTCTGTGCACACCTGTAGTAGTAGTCCTTCGATACTTGGCTCAAGTCTGCAACCCTGAGACTCTCCTTGGCATGCGCACTCCTTGCATGGCACCTGTGCCTAACTGCACTCTGAGGGAATGAGAACAACCGCTACCTCTCCTGAGCTTTCAGAGACAACCCTCTGAACTCCTTGTCGATGCACTCCTTGCGAACAATTCAATTGCACTCCTTGCAGGAATCTTGCTCAGGCAGAGAAGGAATTGAAACTCATTCTCCTTACTCTTCCTATCTCAAATTCCAAATATTCAATAGGAAATCATTCATACATAGCATAAAAGCAATTTCATGACAGAAAGAGCAAAACATTCAAGAGCATAACATTTGAAGATGCATACACAGAGAATATACGAATACCATGAATCTGAATCACAACTTATTTGTATTAATGCAGAACTTTTGTACATGGAGTCTGCTACCCAGCTCTCTGCTTCTCTCCTATGCTCTTCAATAATGTTGCAAATACACAATGAGGGTGTCTATATCCGTTTTCCCTCCACTCCTTCTAAAACTGTCTAATCTAATATTCAATTCTACCTACTTACAAAAATGTCTTCTACCTACTATGGACGAGAGCGGATCGCTCAAGGTCCTTTACAATACATAAGTACACCTCTCCTTGACTATCACATTTAAGTTTGGCGCATCCACTCTTCAAAAGTTTTTAAACAATTTAACATATGCTCAAAATGTGTGGCACTTGCCCCCACGCTTGCTTGATGTTGATGATGCGCCTGCATCACGGGGACTTCATGTTCAGGAACCTCAACAAAATTGATGAATTCACAGGCCATTTCAACAACTTGAACCTAAGATATGTTGAAAGGCTAACAAGGTTCGACCCTAATGGGTTTTTTTTAGAACATTTACTAGCAGTTGGCTTCAACAATCCTTTTATCCAGACACACCTAAGCGAAGACAGAGACAATGATGAAAACACTCATGCTTCTGATGCTAGCGACCTAGAGACTTTACAAAGCACCATTGAATTGTACAAACAATAGGGAAAAGGCCCCAATGAGAAGAGTGTTCAATCCCCTAATACCACTCCCAAGAGTACGACATCCCGGAGCATCGCTCCAACGGCCCACCCCAGTAAGAAATCAACCCAAAATTCTTCAAAAGGAGGAGGAGATAAGAACCCTCCTCGCGATAAAATTGATAGTTCTCATAATCTTCCCGTGAGGAAGAAGAGAAAAATCGTTGTAGGGCAAGCAGAAGAGCCTGAAATTGAAAGTGAAGACATGGAACTTGAGACTGATCTGGATAGCATATTCTGCAATGTTGATCAACCCGGGGACACAATCCACCATAGTCCCCCAATGGAAATAGCTGAGACCGAATTTTTTTACGAAGATGAATCCTTCATATTCCAGAGCGTTGTTTTTTACAGCGAGTCTAAAAATTTAATTATTCAAAAGAGAGATGTAAGAAATAAGAAAGGGAAATCTCGTTCAGAGATTAACCTTAGGAACATGCGACCGTCCCAATCTCCCAACTTCACTGAGCAACCAGAGATGATCCTGATGATTACATTGGAGGCATTAAGGTCGAGAATGCCAGACTGAAGGACCGACTCAAGGAATTGGAGGAAGCTTTGATTCCTATCCCATTGCTTTCCAGTCCTTTAGAAATAACCATGCATGCCACCCATGCAACCAAGTTAAAAGGATCCTCCATCCTCCTCACATCGTGTAGAGGTGGTGTGGAGAAGAATATCAAGAAAAGAATGGAGTTGATTACTCATGCCTGGCAAACATCACAAAGTATGGCTTCCCTTAGAACGAGGACACATGGTTTGTATGAACATTTGCAAGTGGATTTAAAAAATGAAGAAAATTTCTATATAGAGATGGTAATCCCTTTTGGCATCCATGTCAACAACATGACATATATGTGAAGAAGATAAGAAGATCTCCACTCCCCAAACCGGATTACTCAATTAAATGCATGCTAGAAAGAGAAAGTGAAGAACCCGCATCTCATTGTCCAATCATGTGAATAAGCCATATCAAAGAAAGAAGAATTATTCAGAAAGTTGATCGAAATAGACTTAGCTGGAAGTACCAACGAGGTCCAAGACCCCAACTTAATCGTCAACTCCTTTCCCTTAACCAAGCAAGCCTTCGATGAACAATTTCATATTTTTAAGGGGTTGTGTTTAGAAAAGTTTTACAACATCCTTGAATATGGTGAAGATGACATGGACAACTAGCTAGTGGAATATTCAGTACAAAATGAAGAAATTGATCAGGCTCTGCGTAATCTTTCTATCGATCTAAGGGAATTAGAAAAGGAGTTTTTCAATGTAAAAATCCGGGATGAGATCAATGTGGCCCCCATGAGAGGATACATTGAAGAATGGCTCCAAAGGGAAATCAACAAGCTCACTGACGAAGGGAAACATGCAGTTGGCACTATTCTAGTAGTCGTCAACGACAACAATAAAAAGCCATCAACAAACAAATAACAAAGGGGGAGATATATACCATCAATGTAAGTCTATGTTGATTACATCCTTCTTTGTTTATCAATCCATCTATTCCACCTCTTTAAATAGAAATGTTTGACCAAAGACTGATAACTTACAATTTCTTCTTTTCAGGTCTTGCTCTCTACCATCGCCCACTTCTTCTTTCTACAGTCCAATTTCTTGTACTTATTTCTTTTATGGTCTGCGGGAGCCCCAATCCTAGTCTATATGACAAACACATTTAAATTTCCAGGAATATGTAACAAAACAATATAATTTTTTGATATATTTCAAAGAAAACTACTTTTTTTGAAATGCAAAATTAGTTCTCTTTATGCATGTCGGTCATCTTCTTTTATTTTTATATGCTCAGAAATTTTTATCTTCAACTATGTTGAATGTCAAGAGATTGTGTTTATTTAATTTAAATGTTTAATGTGTGTGACTCCTGGTCCTATTTTCTAGGAACCTTTATTTCAAAAAACAAAAAACAAAAAAATATGTTCTATCGTTTTCTATTGCTTCAAGTCATTGCGACGGATATTCTCTAAGTCTCACATTTGAACTATACACGCCACAGGAAAAACTTTTAGAGGAGTACCACATCTATAAGAACACAGTAGGATTAAAAAATATATATTTTTGTTTCTTTGTCACCGCATATAACTTTATTTATCCTAACACATATAGAGACATAGAATCTAGATGATCTACTTAAAGAAGTGACTATGAATTGTACTTAACTCTAACCAGTTGGAAGTATACAGAAATCATTATGGATGAATTTCATAAATACATTGAAGAGATAAAACATGCAAGGTAGGAACGGAAATTTCGAACATGGCAAGTCAAACTCTGTCTAGTGTACTACTGGTAAAAATAAAAGCAAGATGGATTATGCAAAACATAGTATAATTATAATGAAAATACTTTCAAAAACTAAATGGTTTCAATGCCACAATTACTCTAGGATCCACGTGTCATTTTCTGCATGGATACCACCTGTACTTCATGTTGCTTGCCACGTGTCTGCAGAAATTTCCATTTGCCTCCGCTACTTATTCCCCCACCCCTGTGCATTTATTCTCATTCCAACCCGGTCAAGACTATGGTGTCATGCAACACTTGTTAAAAAAATTATTTTTTTCATATTTAGTAGATTTGTTTGTTGATAAGGTATTTTTTTCTATTAGTATAATTTAAAAAAAAAAATCTTCTATTTATTTAAAATAAAAAATTAGAAATACCTTTTGAAAGAAAAAAATCCATAAAATATACACATATATATTATAATTTTTTTGGTGTGTAGAGTTTATGTCACTTATTTTTATTTAAAATAAGTGTGGGAAAAAAATTAAATATACTTTTTGGAAGAAAATAAATTAAAAATATAATATGAAACAAAAAATTGAAAATGAAACAACATTAAATATAGAATTCAATGATAAATCCAATAACATCAACTCTGCCCCCTCACATGATACAAATGAGGGGAATCCCCTAAATGTTGTATTAGCAGAAAATTCTATAGAAAGGAGCTAGCATTTCTAATTTGTAAATCCTTGATTGAACTCAATAGCTTGATTAATAGTTATTTTAAAGCTTGATCAAATGCTTAACTAAAGTTTTCAAAATTTAAGGGTTTATGAAACCCTTATTAAGATATTAAGATATTAAAAACAATACCTCAATGGAGAAATCACTTTCATATAGATATTATTGTAAATTAAAAAGAAAAAACAGTTAACTAATTTTTCACATTAAAAACAACAACAACAGAAAGCTGCTACAACTAGTCACTGCGTTAGCAAGAACAAAGAAACAAAAGCTAGAGAAAGTGTTCATAAGTTTGAAATTATTGCTACACTACAAATAACGACTAATGCATTGAAACTAAGTGCTCAAAATCCCTCTTGGGTATAAATTCCACTTAAATTGTTTTTAAGTACTCTAATAATCAACTTCGAAGAAAAAACTCAAATAAACTAAAATAGATATTTGATCCAATATAAACTACGTTTACTTCCGTTAAAATGCCCTAACACACATAATAACAAGATATTAGTAATTTGTCATTATTGGGTACAAATTAAACTTATACACAAACTCTTTCTAACCCATTTCTTTCTTTAAGAAGTCTTTATATATATATATATAAATGTTAATTTTAATTCATTAATAAAATACCCTTAGTTAATAAAGTACTTTTAATATTTTAAAATAATGTGAAAATGGAGTTCGAAGGTACTTTTAATGTTAGAGATGGTTGTCTTCGTTCTTACATACTAGTATAAAAAGCATGGAAATTTTATTTTCTAGAATTTTATTTATTCTACTAACATTAATTATATAAATATTAAAATAATAAATAAATAAAATATAAATATAAAAAAAACAAAAACAAATGATTAATTAATATTAAAATAATAAATAAATAAAATATAAATATAAAAAAATAAATAAACAAACGATTAAAACGTGTGCTGCCAATAAAATAAATTATTTGTTCTCTAAATTAATAATAGTTAGTAAAAAAAATTATTTAATATTTTGGTATTCTGATTTATTTATGAATATTTACTTGGTAGGTATATAAGTAAAATAAAACTCTTGCTATGAAGTAGGAAAATAAATTAACATTTTATGAATTAAATATTTTGTTATTCGAATTTATTTATGAATATTTACTTGGTATATAAGTAAAATAAAATTTTTGCTATGAAGTAAGAAAATAAATTAATATTTTATGAATTTGTATATAATGTAAAATAATAATCATTCAATATATATAATCGTCATTAAAATTTTCATTAAAAATTTCATTTAACATATATATAATTTGAAATTTAGAAAATCTGAAATTTCAAACATGCTACTTAGATTCTAAACTTGTTTTAGTTGTTTTTTTTTTTCACACAAAAAAACAAATATAGTGTCAAAAATCTGAAATTTCAAACATGCTACTTAGATTCTAAACTTATTTTAGTTGTTTTGTTTTTTCACACAAAAAAACAAATATAGTGTTATTTTATTAGAATCAAGTTTTTTTTCCATATACAAAAAAGTCTATATAATCTATAAATAATAGTGTTCCAACGAGGCTAGATAATTGTACTATTATGTTTGTAATCTTTTTTGTTTTCCAAAATTTCTACCTTCATATTATTACCTTTTCCACCTACAAAATATGCTTTATAACAAAAAGTTACCTTCTATTTTCATATAATCAGAAAAAACAATACTTGTTATTTATAAAAATTAAATATATTAATATATACCGGTTAGATTGCCAAAAATGAACACCCTTTATCAAAGTTCACATACTACATTAAATAAAAGATAAAAGGGAGTGGTAATAGGTAATGGGAAACGATTTCAATTTGCCCAAATAATTATATATATATATATATATATATATATATATATATATATATATATATATATATATATATATATATATATATATATATATATATGTGCCTCATAAACATAATGAACAATTTATATTAAATATAATTCAATTTTATACTTAAATAAAAAATAAATTTATATTTTTATTAAATTTTGTATTTTAATGTGATATATAACTAATTAGTCAAAAGCTTACTATTTTTAAACTTTTAAATGATTAAAATATTATTAAATTATTTTAAATTAATATAGTTTTCATATACATTATATTGAATGCTTCATAGAAATAATAATAATTTATACAAAATATAATTCAATAAAAAACAAATTTTTATTTTTATTATATCATATAGTTTGATTGATGTGGCATACAATTAATTTGTATAAAGTTTATTATTTTTTAAATTATTAAATTATTATTAAATTTTTAATTATTTCTTTAAAAAAATTATAAGTTCAAATTAAGAAGGATAAGGTATGTCAAATCATTGGTTGGAAGGGATCCCTTGTCTCACAAACAAGGGGGTTTCATATACCAATTTGGTATATGGCTTAGTCGTAACCTTTAAAAATAGATTATTATTATTATTTAATATTACTCTTTTTTTTTTATATAAAATACTTATTAATGAATTTAATCTTCAAAATTAAACTGTTATTTATAATATTTAATAAAACAATTACGAATGTGTATTATTTTTAAATTATAAATTTAAATTCTGAAAAACTAAAAGGTATACATTTTCAATGTTCATATATTATTATTACAATAATTTAATAATAATTAAAAAAATCAATGAACAACCTCTTAATCATTATTTCTCAACAAATTAAAAAATATAATAAAACATTTAGGATATATTATTATTTTAATAATGCCATAATTAATGATGATGATGATTAAGAGGGTAAGTGATTACCTGCCACACTTTAGAATTTTATTTTTGTGCTCTAAAAGCATTAAGAGAAGATTTTCAATATCACCATAGTTTTGTTGAGTTAAGAGGTTAAGAAGGTTGGTAGTCTGACAAATATTTTGAAAATGAGATATAATGTGGGTATAGGCTAGACAATATAAGAGAAAGTGTTTTTCATCTTCAACCTTTTTAGTGTCACAAAGGTGACACACTCTTTCTGTAAGTTTTAAACCTGCGAAGTAAAGCAATGCATATATATTCTTAAGCAATACAGAAATTAATCAATGGCTCATACACAGAATACACAGAGATCTTTACCGGAAACCCTCAACCGGGAAAACCTTTCTTTTTCATTA
>ML777847.1:895270-909887 GCA_009831015.1 Picea engelmannii | reverse complement strand
ATATCATAGGGCTTAATAGTAGATCCAAGTAGAGGATCCTCCGAGACCGTATTAAAGATGAAAACCCAGATGTCCTACTCCTGTAAGAAACTAAATGTGCAGGTTAGGAAGCTGAAAATATCTTCTGACGAAGCTGGAGAGGTTGCGATTTCTTTCACCAAGATTCAGTGGGAGTTTCCGGAGGATTAGCCATTCTCTGGAATCCACACACCGTTACTCTACAACAACCCTTATCCACAACAGGTACGCTCACGACTTATTTCACGGTAATAGGATCTACTAAGGAAGGAGCCATCACAAATGTCTATGGACCGCAGACTGCCCAAGAAAAGGAAATCTTTATACAAAAACTATGGAATTTCAAAACCATACTGCATATGCCCAACTGGATAGTGGGTGGAGACTTCAATATGATCCTGACGCTGGAAGAGAAAACTGGAGGAACCAAATGGTTGGAGCAAGATAGCGGTCAGTTCAAAACCCTAATAGAGCAGTTAAATATGGTAGACATGGAAACCCGAAATGGAATCTTCACTTGGTCCAATCGAAGATCAGGACACCATCATGTAGCTTGTAGATTAGACTGCTTCCTGGTAGCTAAAGACCTTCTTGAGGAAGATCCGACAATGGAAGCAAATATAATGCCAAAATCAGGGTCGGACCACTGGCCTATTGTCTTCTGTCTGGACCCTAGCATTACCCCGAGACCCAAACCCTTCTGCTTTGAAAAGTTCTGGCTCTCCCACCTAGACTTCCACCAGCTAGCTCATACCTGGTGGATACAGGCTGAAGTGGATCATGGCACTCACATGTATAAATTCCAATAGTGCCTCAAGAACTTCAAGCAACAACTGAAGAGCTGGAACAAATTCACTTTTGAAAACATTTTCCAATGGTTGAAGGAAATCGAGCGTAGGCTCGAAGACCTGCAAAGAACCTTCATCTCATGAAGCATAACTCCAAATCTAGTGAGAGAAGAAGAGCGACTCCAAGCAGAAATGGAGGCACGAAGAGAGCAAGAAGAAACCCTTTGGCAACAAAAATCTAGGGTTCAATGGCTCAAAGAAGGTGAGTGAAATACAAAATTATTTCACAGAGTAATGATACACCGAAGATACATCAATCACATTACTCAATTGGAGGATGCTCAAGGAATCCCTATAAGAGATCATGACCAAATAGCGGAGGAACTTACCTCATACTACAAAGATCTTCTTACGGAGACCAACCCGAACAGGGATGAAGAAATCCAAAAAATAACTAATCACATACCCTCGCTAGTTACCCCTGAGCAGAACAGGGCACTCCTAAGGCCCATCACTCAAGCTGAAGTGGACTTAGTAGTAAAGGAAATGCCCCCAGGAAAAGCACCAAGCCCGGACGGCTTCACAACAAACTTTTTCCATCACTGCTGGGACATGATCAAGGAAGAGGTCTGGCTAGTGGTCGAAGAATCTAGAACATATGGACAAGTACTCTCTGCTCTCAATGAAACTTTCCTCACTCTCATCCCCAAGGAGGAGTGGGTCACTCATCCCAGGCAATTCAGACCAATATCTCTCTACAATGTCATCTACAAAATAATCACAAAAGTCATTGTTACTCGTCTTAAGCCTCTCCTACCTTTCATTATCTCCAAAGAGCAAGCCAGCTACGTAGAAGGGAGGCAAATCATGGATAGCATTATTCTGGCTAATGAAGTGATCCACTCTCTGAAAATGAGAAAAACACCAAGTATGCTTATCAAACTCAATCTCTCAAAAGCTTTTGATAGAGTAAGCTAGCAATACTTGTGTTCTGTGCTGGAGTCCTTTGGTTTTGATAAACTCTGGGTCGATTGGGTTCTCAAGCTCACCTTCTCAGCCTTTTTCTCCATCCTAGTCAATGGGACACCCTCCCAGCCCTTCCAGTCCACCAGGGGAATCAGACAGGGTGACCCTCTCTCTCCCTTCCTCTTTGTGCTCATGGCAGAAGGGCTTGGTCGCTATATCAAAGCGGTGATTTTAGAAGGATCCCTCAAAGGATTTCCCCTTCATAACATCCATTCAGCGCCTTTGCACAACCAATTTGTCAATGATACCCTACTCATGAACACCCCCACCGCACGAGAAGCTACCAAGTTAAACTCAATCCTCTCTGACTTCATGGAAGCCTCAGGCATGCTCTTAAATCTGGACAAATCCAAGCTTTACTTTTTCAATATGCCAGCCACGATACAGAACCATCTTTCAAGACTTCTAGGCATATCTAAAAGCTCCCTTCCTTCCATTTACCTAGGCATACCCCTCACAGGGGAGCCAACGCGTTCCATTTCATGGGAAAGCCTGCTCCAGTCTATCTCCAACAGGATGAATAAATGGACCTCTAGACCTCTTAATATTGCGGCCAGACTGGTGCTCCTCAAGTCAGTCCTACAGGCACTGCCCACCTACCTCTTCACTGCTCTGGCAGCGCCTATTTCGGTAATGTGAGAAATCAGAAGCCTCCAAAGAAATTTGATGTGGCACGGACACCAAGCCAATAAAAAATTGGCACTAGTAGGCTGGGATAAACTCTGTAAACCCAAAAAGCTTGGAGGACTGGGACTTCGTGATCTGGGAAAGCTCAATCATGTCATGGGGGCCAAAATGTGGTGGAGATGCTTACAACATCCAACAGAACTCTGGGTGCAAATTTGGAAACAAAAGTATGCCCCGAATACACAAATAGACCAACTAATTAGATTCAACAACCACATCGAGGGATCCAATATATGGAATACGGCCTGGAAAAATCGCCCTCTTATTCAGAAGCATGCTTTTTGGGAAGTCAGAAATGGTGAAAGTGCACTCTTTTGGCAGGACTCATGGCAGAAACTAGCCCCCCTCAGTGACTTGGAAGATCTCAATCATCTCAAACAAATACTTCATCCAAATATCTTCAGGAAAGTTAAAGATCTCTTGAACCCAACCCACAGGAGCCAACCCTGGAGACAATGGAAAATAGAGAGAACAAAATTACAGCTCACAGATGATACTGATCTCCAACCCTGGCAAGATTGTCCAGTGCATAGAAAAATACCAATCAAAGAGGGACCGGACATCCTTTGATGGGGACACTCAACGATAGGTATCTTCTCAGTTAATGAAGCATATTACCTGCAGGGAAACTACCAAAACCAAATCCCAGAAATAATCTAGAGTAAAATCTGGAAAAGCATCCTATGGCCCAAAGTCTCCATTTTCCTTTGGCTCACAGTTCAAAATCACATCCTCACATGGGATAATCTTATAAAGAGAGGCTTTATAGGCCCCTCCAGGTGCACCCTTTGTCAACAGAGTGAGGAAACCATGGAACATCTCTTCAACAACTTCCACTACAGTCAACAGATCTGGGATTGGGGGGCCCAAGCCATGAAACGCTCCAACAGAAACAGAGGTAGCATCAAGGATACGATTGCCAACTGGGATGCAATCTCTTTCCATAACCCAATCCTCCAATGCATATGGTAGCTGCTCCCGGGATTCACCTTATGGGCAATCTGGAAAGAAGGGAACAAATGAATCTTCCACTCAAAAACCTCCCTTTCTGCTTTTACGTGGGAGCGGGTTGAGAAGTTAACTCGAGAAATGGTCCATAGCAAACCTTGGAACTAGGAAGACCTTCAATGCGTTCCTGAGGAGGAAAACATCCTTAGAAGCTGGAATATGCAAATTCGCATGTGCCCTTCGGTGACGGAAAAAGGTAGCCGATCCAATAGCCCCACGATTTGGACCCCCCCTCCATCAGGCTTCATTAAGATAAACTTCGATGGTTCCTCTAGGGGAAACCCAGGACTGACAGGATTCGACTCAATCCTTAGGAACCACATTGGCGAGATCATTCATTTGGTGTCCGGATTCCTGGGTGAGAATACAAACAATGTTGCAGAGCTCATAAGCCTTATTTTAAGTCTTCAAGTGGCTACCCACAATCATCACCATCAAGTTATAGTAGAGGGCGACTCTCAAATCATCATCCAACTCATCTCCAAAATTCTGCGGCGAACATCCTCGATGAATCTCCCCTATCTGGAGACTCTCAGGTCTTCTGGAAGATTTTGGAGCTCTCATCCACCCCAATCTCACCATAATCCCTTCTCATGTGAAACGAGAAGCAAACAAAGTAGCGGATCACCTGGCGAATACGGGAGTGGAGACCAGGTTAGAACTCATAGATTGGCAAGCCAATATTTCTGATGATACAGATCTCTCAAGCCGGTGTAGAGACCTTGCGAGCAGAGACTCCTCAGCCTCGGATGGGGTGACATGTAGAGCAGCATTGCCACTTGACTTAGCACCAAGCCAGGGCTTAAATGTTGTAGGCCACTCCCCATCCCTTCTATATTAAAGATGGTAATAGGCCATTACAACAGTCTTACGGACGAGGGACTTCTCCCCCGAGCGAAAGAGCCAGCGCTGTCAGCATTCAATATGGAAGAGTTAAGGAGGGGCCATGTGATGTCGTCCCACGAAAATATGAAAGAGAGGAAGCCTGGACATAGCTGGTTCATTCTCGTTCTGAACCTCCCTGCCGACGGTGAGCTCTGGTGTATCCTCATTTGTATTTCACCTTCTATTCACTCCTCCTCCGCAATGCCAAGGGAGCAAGGCAAGCCTCGCCATGGTTCGGCTCGACACACCCACACTGCGCATCAACAAAGAAGGCATCATTTTGAGCACGCACTCACGATGGTAGATTCTATCCTCCGGCAGAGAGCTAGAGTCGCCCGCATGGCACTCTATGCCACTGTAACTGAGCCTGCAATGGAGAGGCGAGCTCATATCCCTCCAGCTCTGGACAATTGGAAACCCACAAGTATGGAGCGAGAAGAAATTCCCATAACCGAGCCTGACACACAAGCTGAAAGCTGTCTGAAGAAAGAGTCAGAAGAAGAGTTCCCAATTTGCTATGCAGAAGAAATATCATGCCCGAATGACATGGCGACCACCCTGGAACCTCCAACAACAGAAAATAAAAGGCAGAGGCTCTGTGAGGACATCCCAACCTGCTACATCGAGGAGGTGACATACGAGGATGAGGTTTCGAAAAGCGCCTGCACCGTAATGATGCATCACACAGACATTGCATCCATGGACAAGGTCGAGGCTAGAGCTGAAGTGGGGAAAGACACCTCAGGTGAGGCAACAACCAGTGAATTGTATGCTCCACTCCTCCGCGCAGCACACCTAGATCTCGTGTTCTAACTCCGAGGTCAAATGGCAGACTAGGAGCACAGAGCCTCCCTCATGGGAGAGTGCTTGGACTTGTTCCTTGGCGCTTACTCCAACGCTCCAGCAAAGAGAAAATGCCCAACGTGCGCACAGGCGTTTGTCATTAAGGCCAAATCTGCGTGTCAGGAGGACAAGGGCGACGGGTCACTGGGTATTTCAACTTTTCTTTCTAGTTGGGTTTTACATCATGCTATTGTTCAGAGTTAAGACGATCAATTGCCATCTGTCCTAGTTTCCTTCGAGCAGGACAGATGGTGAAACATTGTTTTAGACTACTTTCCTAGACATACTATACTGGCCCCAAAATGTGCTAGTTTCCAGTAAAATGGCAGCATATTTGGTGGCATAGTAGGCCTATAGCTCTATGTATTTTTGTCTCTGTATTTTTGCCAATATGATATAGCAGGTAACACCTTTTTTACTTAAAAAAAAATAAAAATAAAAAAATTATAAATTAAATTTATGATATCTATCCTATAATATTAATATTAAATATAGTATTCATTATTAATATGTGATAATTTTTTGTTAAATTTTATTCAATTAATTATTCAAATTTATTTTTATTTTTCATGTTGAGCATCTTCAGTGATATACATGTTAAGTAAACATTTAAGGCTTTGAGGCCTGTTAGATAAACATTTAAGGAAGAATTGTCAAACGGCCTCAAGCTAATAAAAAATAGACAAAAAATAGACAAACCTTGGATACGCTAGCATATCAAACATTGGGATAAATTTAGCTAGCAGAAAATGCTAAGAGAAACATTCAAACTAATGATAGCATTAATCCACCTTCAAACAATGCATAAGAAAATATATGATTCAAAAAGACCATATATGATCAAAAAGTTTGGATATGCTAACATATAAAACATTGAGAATAGTGAAGACAACAATAAGACCTCCAATCTTTTATCTCATGACATATAAAATTTAGTAATTTATAAAATATTATAACATTGTAGCAAGACTTATAGTAATTTATATAATGCTATAACACTTTTTACTTAAATAATAATATAAACAATTATTTAAATTTTATTCAATATTATTTTTAATGTTTTTAAATGTAAATTTGAAATTTTGGAATTTCTTTTTTGCTTATGATAATAAAGGTTTGTACCTAGAAATTGATCATTCTTTACTATAGAAGGATATATATATACTTGTATATACAATTTTATATTAATATTAATAAATAAACTACAAAATAAATTTATGATATCTATCATATACTATTAATAATAAATATCATATTCATTATTAATATGTGATAATGTTTTGTTAAATTTTATCAATTAATTATTCAAATTTATTTTTATTTTTCATTTTTCATGTACAAAGTTCCTTTATATAGATTTTATATCCAACATTTCTGTCATATACATTTTGCACTCAAAATGTGATAATGTTTTGTTAAATTTTATTCAATTAATTATTCACATTTATTTTTATTTTTCATTTTTTACGAATGACCCTAACATGAGATTTAATAATTTATAGAATATTATAACATTGTACCAAGATTTATAAATTAAATTAATGATATATATTCTATAATATTAATATTAAATATGGTATTCATTATTAATATGTGATAATGTTTTGTTAAATTTTATTCAATTAATTATTCATATTTATGTTTATTTTTCATTTTTTATGTCCAGCTTGTTCGGTGATATACATCTTGCACTCAACACTTTCCTCATATACATTTTGCACCCAACATTTCCCTCATATGCATGAGACTTGTGATATACATCTTGCACTCAACACTTCCGTCATATACATTTTGCACCCAATAATTCCATCATATACATGAGACTAAGTAATTTATAGAATATTATAACATTGTACCAAGATTTATAGTAATTTATATAATGCTATAACACTTTTTACTTAAAGAATAGTATAAACAATTATTTAAATTTTATTCAATATTATTTTTAACTTTTTTAAATGTAAATTTGGAATTTTGAAATTTTGATTTTGTTTATGATAATAAAGGTTTGTACCTAGAAATTGATCCTTCTTGATTCTAGAATTAAAATGGATATATACTTGTAGATACTATTTTATATTAATATTAATAAATAAACTATAAATTAAATTTATGATATCTATCCTATAATATTAATATTAAATATTATATTCATTATTAATATGAGATAATAAAAAAAGACAAACCTTGGATATGCTAGCATATCAAACATTGAAATAAATTTAGCTAGCAGAAAATGCTAAGAGAAACATTTGAACTAATGCTAGCATTAATCCACCTTAAAGCAATGCATAAATTCAAAAAGACCATATACCATCAAAAAGTTTGGATATGCTAACATATAAAACATTGGGAATAGCAAAGCCGACAATAAGACTTTCAATCTATTTAGATCATGACATATAAAATTTAGTAATTTATAAAATATTATAACATTGTACCAAGATTTATAGTAATTTATATAATCCTATAACACTTTTTACTTAAATAATAGTATAAACAATTATTTAAATTTTATTCAATATTATTTTTAATGTTTTTAAATGTAAATTTGGAATTTTGATTTTGTTTATGATAATAAGGGTTTGTACCTATAAATTGATCCTTCTTGACTCTATAGTTAAGATTGATATATAATTGTATTTGTTATTTTATATTAATATTAATAAATAAACTATAAATTGATTTTATGATATTTATCCTATAATATTAATATTAAATATAGTATTCATTATTAATATGTGATAATGTTTTGTTAAATTTTATTCAATTTATTATTCAAATTTATTTTTATTTTTTAGTTTTCATATTTCTTGATATACATTTTGCACCCAACAATTATGACTGGTTAGAGTTGTGTGTTCACATTTATAGTCATGCTAATGTATCACCAGTCCGACCTCACTCCCTACTCGAACAAGAGATTTATAGTAATTTATATAATGCTATAACATTTTTACTTAAAGAATACTATAAACAATTATTTAAATTTTATTCAATATTATTTTTGATGTTTTTAAATGTAAATTTAAAATTTTGGAATTTCGATTTTGTTTATATAATAAAGGTTTGTACCTAGAAATTGATCATTCTTGACTTTAGAGTTAAAATGGATATATACTTATATATACTATTTTATATTACTATTAATAAATAAACTATAAATTAAACTTATGATATCTATCCTATACTGCTAATATTAAATATACTATTCATTGTTAATATGTGATAATGTTTTGTTAAATTTTATTCAATTAATTATTCAAATTTATTTTTATTTTTCATTTTTCATGTACAGGGTTCCATGATATAGATTTTGCATCCAACATTTCTGTCATATACATTTTGCACCCAAATGTGATGATGTTTTGTTAATTTTTTTTCAATTAATTATTCACACTTATTTTTATTTTTATTTTTCATGTCCAACCTGTTCCGTGATATACATCTTGCACCCAACACTTCCGTCATATACATTTTGCACTTAATATTTATAAATTAAATTAATGATATCTATTCTATAATATTAATATTAAATATGGTATTCATTATTAATATGTAATAATGTTTTGTTAAATTTTATTCAATTAATTATTCATATTTATGTTTATTTTTCATTTTTCATATCATTCTTGTTTCGTGATATACATTTTGCACCCAACACTTCTGTCATATACATTTTGCACCCAACAATTCTATCATATACATGAGACTGAATAGTTTATAAAATATTATAACATTGTACCAATATTTATAGTAATTTATATAATGCTATAACATTTTTTACTTAAAGAATAGTATAAGCAATTATTTAAATTGTATTCAATATTATTTTTAACATTTTTAAATGTAAATCTGAAATTTTGAAATTTTGATTTTGTTTATGATAATAAAGGTTTGTCCCTATAAATTTATCCTTCTTGACTCTAGAGTTAAGATGGATATATACTTGTATATACAATTTATATTAATATTAATAAATAAACTATAAATTAAATTTTTGATATCTATCCTATAATATTAATATTAAATATCGTATTCATTATTAATATGTGATAATGTTTTGTTAAATTTTATTCAATTAATTATTCAAATTTATTTTTATTTTTCATGTCCAGCCTGTTCAATGATATACATGTTAAGTAAACATTTAAGGCTTCGAGGCTTGTTAGGAAAACATTTAAGAGGTAAACATTTAAGGCTCTCAGAACCATCCAAGGGCCTCGCGCTGTGTAAACATTTAACTCTTTACATACGTTAAGTACTTAATAATAATAAAAAAATAGACAAACCTTGGATACTCTAGAATATCAAACATTGGGATAAATTTAGCTAGCAGAAACTGTTAAGACAAACATTCGAACTAATGCCATTAATCCACCTTCAATCAATGCATAATAAAATATATGATTCAAAAATACTATACGATCAAAAAGTTTGGATATGCTAACATATAAAACATTGGCAATAACGAAGCTGACAATAAGACCTCCAATTTGTTATCCAATCAGTTCATGACATATATGATATTTTTTATTATATAAAAATCAATGTTTTTTGTTCCTTAATTCCAACATTAGATATTATGCAAATATTTGTGGTCAAAGGACAAACTAATACGAGGTCAACGAATTATCGATGACTATAGTCCCTCTATGCCTACAACAGGGAATGACATGGTTGGAGAGATATTCGGTTTACCAGTCTTGTTTCGTCTAACCTTCACGTGTCAATCACAAGAAAATCCTTTGGGCGGCGTGGGAGGTTTGTGTGTTGAAGGATTCCATTGATGGTTAGTGAGCGCCAATTCCCAACATTTCTCCGAACGGAGAGAGAATTCATAGAAGGCATATTGTTGAGTCCTGCACTCTTGAAACAACTCCCCGGATTCTCTCCCCAACCTTCAATGGATACATGTCTGATAAATTTTGGGCAAGAGTTGGAAGATGTTGCGGTCTCTTCTGGCTGGTTTTGCTCCAGAAAATGGTCTCCTTTTCTATCCTATTTGCTTAGATCTGGCTTAATGTAACAAAACACAAGATCTTTCCTGCACTATTTGCATGAATGTGCTATGATGCAATGTTCAAACACTCTTTCCAGGAGAAAGGTGTAGGGTTACGAACATACAAAATTTTTCTAATGTCTTCAAAATAACCAAATTTGGCTTATTTTATGAATGGGTCTTTCTCAATATCTTCATTGCTTTGATGACAAAATAAAGTTTACAGTTTTGAGCAAGGATTTTCCAACCTATAAGGGGATTTTTTGTAGGGACAATGGAAGAATATGGGTGTTGATATTTAGGGATCTGATCATATGCAAGGTCAGATGATTTCAATAATGGAAAACGCTGATGGGACCAAGCTCAAACAATATCAAACTATTTTGTGCTCCCATGACTGCTAAATATAGTAACCCTACTTTTCCCGGTGTACCAAATGGATATATGAGACTTGACAATGGACGACAAAAAACTGCTCTAGACAATGGTGTCCCCAAGGATGTCAAAGATATAAATCTTATAGGAAAGACTTAGTGAAGAAAAGACTTATAGGAAAATATTGGAAGAGAAGGAAAAAGAAATGTACCCCCTATAACCCCTATATTGCCTCCAAATATTACCTATAGAGAGAAAGGTGTGGGTTTATCGTCCGGGTTTATGCTTTTGTGAAGAGGAGATAAATAGAAAGGTATGTTGTTGATTTTTTATCTCTTTAGTTGTTATTTGTAAATTGCATAATTTTGGTGTTGATGGTTAATTTCCAAACAGTAAGAGTATCCAAATTTAAAACTAGGAAGTTGTAAAGTGGAATGACTTTTTCATACATAGTTAAACTAGGAAGGTGTAAAGTGGAATGACTTTTTCATACATAGTTTAATTTATGTTGAGCACTAAAAAAGTTGAGTTTCTTTTTTTTCGGTTAGTTTGGTTTTGTTGAGCACTCAAAAAGTTGAGTTTCTTTTTTGGGTTAGTTTGGCTGTTTTTTTTTTTTTTTTTATTAGAGTACAATTGTTTGTCCTGAACATATACAAAATTTAATGTCTAAAATAGAGCATAAAGACAATATGTTTGTTGTTTGTCTTGGACAGATACAAAATTTAAAGTCTAAAATAAAGCATGAAGACAATATGTTTGTTTGTCTCGGATATATACAAAGTTTAAAGTCTAAAATAGAACAGGACAACAATATGTTTGTACAACAATATGTTTGTAGAGGAGAAACAGATGATTAGAGAAATAAAACAACTTGAGAGAAGCACATGATTAGAGAAATAAAACAACTTGGAAATACACGACTAAATGTTATTATTGCTCATGAAACAATTCAAATTAAAATTCAAGATTCTTTCAGAGAAAAAGAAGTCCTCCAAGACCATGTTAAAGTATGCTATTTTATTTTACTGTGGGACAACTTTAAATTTTGAATGCTCTGAAAACATAAATACCCAAAAACCACTTACAACAACCTTTGTATCCTACTGAAGCAAAGATGATTCATGTGATGTGATCTTGGACCATGTTAAAGTATGTTATTTTATTTTACTGTGGGACAACTTTAAATTTGGAATGCTCTGAAGACATAAATACCCAAAAACCACTTACAACAACCTTTGTATCCTACTGAAGCAAAAATGATTCCTGTGATGAGATCTTGGGTATTGAGACGAGGATCTTAAAAAGGGCAGTAATGTCGCCATGAGCTCGAATCCTACAGCTACAAACCAAAATAATAATATTTCTTCGATATATCGATTAAATCTACTGAAATTTTGACCATATGGAGAAAAGTTGGCTTTGAGTAGTGTGAGAATATAGTTGTAAGTGCCCGGTTCCACAATCAAATCCCCAAAATCAAACATAGCAAGCACTTTGCAAATACGTGGAAGAGATAACATGGAGTAAAAAAACTACTCGACAGTCAGTCAAATAATCTTTGCCAACAAATAAAGAATCTGTACGAGTAGTGCTAAAGATTATAGATTGTATAGATCTATGAGTTTGCTAATTTCTACTTGTGAGTTCGATTTTCTCGTTGCATATGGAAATTTGGTGGCACCAAGCAATGACTCCACTACTACATGGATAATCTTTGGCAGTGAATAAAGACCCTGTCTGTGAGTAGTACTAAAGATTGTATCGACTTAAGATTGTATCGATCCATGAGTTTATTAATTTCTACATGTCAGTGGGAAGATTGTATCGATTTATGAGTAAATTTTTCACTGTGGATGGAAATTTGGTGGCACTTCGATAGTATTTATTTGATTTATTATGGAAAAGAAACAGTACCTACTCCAATGCGGTTGAGGACGACTTAATGGTTTAAGGCGACAGGAGTGCACAATGTAAGATGTGGGAGATCAATAACTAGCTTATTATGCGGGCTTTAATGTTGTGGTTGCTTCAATGTTGCCGCTGCTGGTATATATATAGTAGGATTGTCTATATACCACCTACTGCAACATTCAATGCTGCTGGGACTAATATATATACAGTCTGATCAGCTTGTTGGACAGGCTTCAATGCTGGGGCTGCTGGTATATATACCGTGGGATTGTCTATATACCACCTGCAACAGCATTAAATGCTACCCGGGTAGAACTTTTATACTAAGCTTATTCCTTATATTTTTAATTTGTTTTTAAATATTTTTTTAAAAAATATGTCACATCCACCCACTATTGTTTATTCATATCATTTTTTTCTAACCAATCAAAAAATAGTTATTCAAATTTTCAAAAATTAAAAAATGTTTTTAAATTAAAAAAAAATATTTTAATAAAAAAAATTAAAATATTTATAAAACTTTGGGGATTTTTTTTTAATAAAACTAGGTCAATTATGTTTAACCCAAAGTTAATAACAAGTGAAATCAAAGCTACTTATACATACTTCTTAAAAATATTTTAATAGTTATATGTAGTAGGAAAATAAAAAATTAAAGTAATTATAAAATTCTTGAAACTTGTAATAATTAGAAATGGAATAAACTATTAACTTGAGATCTTGTCAATTAACTTTCAAAAATTGTCCATAATATATTTAATATAATTTTTTTATAAAAGAACAAAGTTGTTCTTTCCAAAAAAAAAATATTTTAATGGAATAGTTATGCATAATCCAGACACTTTTGAAAATATGTTAGTATTAGTTATGCATGACTTAAAAACTTATAATATACACTTCCTTCAATACGTAAGACAAAAATAAATAATTATATAAAAGAAAAAAAAAAGCAATAATATGTAATCAAGGTTTTTCCTCACAATATTATTTATGGAAAAGGGGAATATTATTTATGGAAAAGGGGAAGATATTACCTTCATAATATAAATCTATTTTGTTTAGATAATTATTATTATTATTATTATCTACTTTGTTTAGATAAAAAAACAAAAAACATTATTATGGAATTTGACTTCTTATAACAATTTATCAAAAGATCAATTATAAAGAAAAACAATATTATAAAAATATCAATTATAAAGAAAAACAACATTATAAAAATATCAATTATTAATAGAGAAAAACAATTATAAAAATATCAATTATTAATAGAGAAAAACAACATTATGTATATATTGGTGTACTTCATATCGAATAATATATATACCAAGTTGGAATTTGAAACTATTGATAAAAGTTTTTTATCAAATATATTTGTTGTATTATCATTGCCTATATAGATTATGAGATTGGAATTTCAAATTATTGATAAAAGTTTTTTATGAAATAGGAAAATGAAATTATTGATAAAAGTTTTTTTATCAAATATATTTGTTTTATTATGATTGCATGTTTGTGGAATTTTTTTCATATACAATGATGTATTTCATATCCAATTATGAAGTTGGAATTTAAAATGATGTATTTCATATCCAATTATGAAGTTGGAATTTAAAATTATTGATAAAAGTTTTTTATCAAATATATTTGTTTTATTATAGATTATGAGGTTGGAATTTGAAACTATTGATAAAAGTTTTTTATCAAATATATTTGTTTTATTATCATTACATGTTTGTGGAGTTTTTTTCATTAAAATTATATTAATATTTTATGAATTTGACATTTTATTATTAATTTAATTTATTTAAATTATATTAATATTTTATGAATTTGACATTTCATTATTAATTTAATTTATTTAGATTTAATTTTATTAGATGTTGAATTATAATTTTATGGTTGTATATTAATTTAAATTTATTTTTATTAAATGTTAAGCTATAATTGTATAATTTGTTTTGTTTTTTTTTAATTAAGCTATATTAATACTTTATGAATTTGACATTTTATTATTAATTTAATTAATTTAGATTTAATTTAATTAGATGTTGAGTTATAATTATATGGTTGT
>ML777847.1:872904-887045 GCA_009831015.1 Picea engelmannii | reverse complement strand
ATGATTACTGCCACCCGGAAACAATTCTATTGGCCGGGATTGAAGAAGGACGTAGCCAAATATTTGGCCCAATGCATAGAATGCCAACAAGTTAAAGCAGAACATCGACATCCAGCAGGACTATTACACCCTTTACCCATCCCGGAATGGAAATGGGAAACCATCTCCATGGATTTTATCACTGGATTGCCAACTTCAACCAAACAGAATGATGCCATTATGGTAGTGGTGGATAAACTGAGCAAGTCTACTCATTTCATCCCCGTTAAATCAACCTGCAAGGCGATAGATATCGCCCAAATATTCATGAAAGAGATATTCCGACTGCACGACATGCCAAGGGAGATAATATCCGACAGAGACACAAAATTTACTTCCAAATTCTGGAAATCACTGATGGCTGGTTTAGAGACCAAATTGTTGTTTAGCACCGCCTATCACCCTCAAACCGATGGACAGACAGAAAGAGTGAATCGGATATTAGAGGATATGTTAAGGATGCATGTAATGCATCAACCCAGATAATGGGAAGACTACCTGCCATTGGTAGAATTCGCCTACAACAACGGCTACCAAGCATCCTTAAAGATGAGTCCCTTCGATGTCCTCTATGGTAGGCCGTGTAATACTCCAATCAGCTAGAGAAATCCTGTAAATAGGATTTCTTTTGGACCCGACATGTTGAATGAAATGGAACAACAAGTAGCTCAGATAAAACAAAATCTGAAGACCGCCCAGAACCGACAAAAAAGTTATGCTGACCAAAAGAGAACTCCAAGAGAGTTCAAAATGGGAGACCATGTATGTCTCTGAATTAAGCCCAAAAGGAGTTCCCTCAAAATGGGAGCTTGTGCCAAGTTGGCACCTCGGTATTGTGGACCCTTTGAGGTTCTAGAAAGAGTGGGACCTGTAGCCTATCGGCTAGCACTTCCTCCCACAGTAAAAGCACATAATGTTTTCCATGTTTCATTATTGAAGAAATATGTACATGATGCTAATCATATAATTGACTAGTCTGTGATCTAGGTGGAACCGGAGGGAGAATTTCTACCAGAACCCCAATGCATACTGGACAGAAAGGAAACCCCACTCGGGAACAGAACCATTGCACAGGTCAAGGTGCAGTGGAAACATTTTGGCCCAGATGAGGCTACATGGGAAATGGAGGATGCCATGAGAAAGGCATATCCGATTTTGTTTACTTCTGTACATGCAATTCACGATAGTAGATAAGAACATCGAGGATGATGTTCCTTTTAAGGGGGAGGGAATTGTAACACCCTGTTTCCCCCAGCTTGTAAATATAACTGGACTGGCCAAGAACTGTGGAAAACTCATAAAAATGGATATGTGATGTAAAGGGACCTTGAGGAAAAGGTCAATAAATATGAATGACATTTTGAACCTATTGTAGGACTGCTGAGAGGGGATGTGCAGAAAAAGATACCACAATGGTGGTGGAGGGCCCCTGGAAAGGTGGCGTTAACTTCCACCAAGAATTAACACCGTATTTGGACTCCACTGGCTCAGAGAACCAAAAGCGGCTCGCTGGCCCTTAATTTAATGCCTTGTAGGCTGGTAGGTTGATGGCTTAATGAGGGATGGGGAGATGAACCACCAATCCGTAGAGCCATCATGACTGACCAGCGCAAGGGTAATCGTGCCACACGCAACCTCGCGAGAGGATAAGGCGTATGGCAGAAGCAATTGGAAGGGCAGTCGCGAGGGGAACTCTGGCATTACGCAGAGTGAGTGATAGCAGAGAGGAAGAATTGCAACCTTCGCTCTTGGTCACTAGTAGACAAAGAGACGCAATCTCATGGCGTCGTGGTCTCAGCTCGAGGGTGGCTAGTGGTAAATCCCCTGGGATTCGCTACGCCTACGGTTGGGAGGAAACAAGCACCCCTCTCAGTAGTTGCACCCATTTCTGGTGTTATTTCTGATAAGTGTTTTACATATTGCAGCTTGAAATTCATAGAATGATATATATATATGTGTATGCTCAAGGAACTGTGAAATTGTGAATGACTTCTGTGTAAGAATGTCTGTGTAGTATTTGATAAGAATGAATAGATATATGCTCATAACAGAGGAAACCATGCATGATGTACCTTGATAAAGGAATCTAATTATGCCTAGGTTGAACTAAGTTAGGCTTCCAGCCCATTCTCGAGAAGTTGTTCTCCCTTACCCGTCTCCAGGGATGCCTCGGAATAAATCTCGTCACAGAGACTTTCCCTCCTTAGAAAGTTTCACCAAGAACCCAGAAAAAGGACTTGAACGCGCAAGTCTTAATAACCCTTTATGAGGAGGAACGACCCTCAGATCTTGTCGGAAGGCCCATGGTCACTCACGACCATCAGATTGATGGAAGTAGTAAGAGCATTAAATATCTTGCCCTTTTTTCCTCTATCTTCATGAATAGCGAGGAAATCGGAATCATAGGTCCCCCAAGGTCCATGAGAACATTTAGACCATTGATCCTTCCACATCTACGAAGTAGTGCAATAATGCACAAGGTGGGACAATCTGAGTCTTTGGATCTCATTTAGGAATCCCGTCGGTCGTTGGATCGGGTTAAGGTGCTTAGAGTTTGGTCTCTGTAGCATGCGTAGGAAGGACGGATCTAGACCGTTAGATCTTGGTCCAATTATCCGTCAGCCGTCAGATCGGACCGGAGCTGTTCGATGGTTACCATCGGGAGTCCAGCCATCGACATATCGGGATTCCCAAGGACAAGAAAATCGAGACACTTCAAGTCTCGAAACGCTGGGAAGATCTGAACCGCTCGTTGAGGATACACGTGGCGAAGATTGAGGTTACTATCGGGAGTCGGGATATTCGGCATCGGGAAATTGGAGTTCCCGAGGCCGTGAGAATTGGGACATCACAAGTCTTGAAATCCCAGAGAAAATTGGGACCGTCCATCAGAAGAGGACGCGTGGCAGCAATCGATGCCGACGGGGAAGGTCCCGATAGGAAGATGTTGATCGGTGTTTGTATCATCGGGATATCGGGAATCCTGATGACAATTTGTTTATGCATTTTGGAATCGCGACGCTCAAAACCATGATGAGTGGGAGCCAGCTGTCAGCATAGCGGGAAGACGGGATTCGAAGGATCGGGAATCCCATGAGCCCATACATTTTGGCATTGAAAACCCCATAGCCCCGATGAGGGATAAGACTGCGGTCATGGGGATTGTGGTCATGTGAGCTAGGAGCCTAGCTAGGAGAGCTAGCGCGTAATGGGCACGGTGGGACTCGAGGAATCGCGAGTCCTGGGGACGTTTGCATTTCGACATTGGAAAGTCCGAAACCCCGATGGGGGACAAGGCTGCGGTCTTGTGAGATAGAGGTCATGTGGACTAAAGACTTATCCCGGGAGGCTAAGGCAGCAGAGGAGCGTATCGAGATTTGGGGATCGGTGAACCAAATTGTTGGGGTATCACGAGTGTCAAAACCCCAATGAGGAGGTATGGCTGTAGTCACATAGAGGGAGGTCGTATGGACCCAAAAGACTAGCCCAAGGGGACTAGTGGAAGTTGGAGTGCGTCGGGAATCGAAGGATCGCGGATCCAAAGGGCATATGCATTTTGGCATCAGAAAGCTCGAACCCCGACGAAAAGAAAAATATAAGGCTGTGGTCTCGTGAGCACAGTCGTGTGGACCAGGCCATAGCCCGGAGGGGCTAAGGCTGGTAGAGAGCTCGTCGAAGATCGGAGAATCGAGGGCATAGAAACCCTCGACATTAGAAAGGACAAAACCCTGAAAACCTGAAATTGTCATCAGGGAAGACCACGGTTAGGTGTAGAGAGCCGTATAGGCGAATGAAAGACCCGTTGTTCAGGGTTGGTATTTCGCTGATGCAAGCTTCGGGGATTCTCATTGTTGAGAACTAAACGAAAAATTTTGATTTAGGTAGTGGGTATGTTACACATGAACATGGACACCTTTTCAGGGACTGTCCCCTAAATTCCCCCCCTAAGACAGAAGCTGAAGAGAAACCAAAGGAGGGATTCAACCAGGTTCAGAATTGTAGAATACAAACACAAAAAAAAGCCAACACCAATAATGGAAGAAAGAATCCCAATACCAACTCCTTAGAATCCCTCAACCAGCTTCCAGAGGCTGAAGAGGTGGAAAACCCACACAAATCTGCAGACAAAGAACATAGCAACAACAAGGAAGATTAGCAGCCACAGGAACACTCAATTCAAGGAAACCAAGCGGACCCATAGGCATATCCATATTTAGGGAAAGAACCAGAGAGGGAAGAAGATACAATTATGGAAATGGATGAGCAAGACCTAGCCTAAATCAATTTAGACGAGCTAGAAGAAGCACTCAACAAGAAAGACCTACAAACCATACCAGAAGACCATCTTAGAAAAGTCCACAAGGTTTTCCTAGACTCATCAGGAGGGACTACCGCCAGAATTGGCATCAGTGTGGACCCAAACCCAGACTCCAGGAGACATCCAAAGGAAAACAAAAGGCATGGGAGAAAATCAATGCACCAGCTAATAAAAGAAGCAGGAAATTATATGATCAACTCGGGACAGATACAAAGGCTCTCAGAGAGCTCCTTTTCCCACCCACCAAACTATTAATAATGAAGATCCTCACCTGGAACATCAGAGGCATAAATGGGAGATCCAAACAGAGGATTCTCCAGAGTTGCGTAAAAAATGAAGACCCTGATATTCTCTTGCTACAAGAAACAAAATGTGCGGGGAAAACTGTAGAAGATATTCTCAAAAAATGTTGGTGTAATTACAACTCCTATCACTCAAATTCAAAGGCACTGCAGGGGGTCTTTCCATCCTATGGAACCCTGCCACAGTTATCCAAGACCAAGGCTTCTCTACACCAAGCACTCTCACATCTCACTACCAAGCTCTTGGTTCAGATAAGGATGGGTTGATCACCAACGCCTATGGGTCGCAAAATAGCCAAGACAAGGATCTCTTTCTTCAGAGCCTGGCTTACTTGGGATCTCTAGCAGAGCACAAGCAATGGATAATAGGTGGAGATTTCAATATGATCCTCATGCTGGAAGAAAAAAGGGGAGGGAAAAAATTCTTGGAACAAGAAAGCATAAAATTCCAGGAGCTCATAGAACACCTCAAACTGGTCGACATAGAGAATTGCAACGTCACCTACACCTGGACCAATAAACGATCAGGGCACCAACAAATCGTCTGCAGGCTAGACCGTTTCCTAATCTCAAAATCCCTCCTATTGGAAAATCCAATGGTAGAATCAAACATTCTCCCGAAGGAGGGTTCAGACCACTGGATTGCTCAGCTTTGGGTTGATACAATAGCTACCCCCAAGCTAAAACCTTTCCAATTTGAGAAATTATGGCTCACCCACCCAGAATTCTAGGAGCTAGCCCAACATTGGTGGAGTAATGCAGAGATCTAGAAGGGAACCAAAATGTATTGCTTCCATCAAAAGCTAAAACACTTCAAACAACAGGTGTGGAAATGGAACAAAGAAGTTTTCAGGAATATCTTTCAGGAAAGGAAAATGCTGGAACAAAAACTAGAGAACCTTCAGCGCCAAATCATTCACTCTGGGCACACATTCACTCAATAACAGAAGGAGAATGACATCAAAAGGCAACTGGAAGAAAGATATAAGCAGGAGGAAATACTTTGGAGGCAGAAATATCGGGTTCAATGGCTCTAAGACGGAGAGAAAAACACCAAATTCTTCCACCGCTCCATGATCCATAGACACCTCATCAACATCAATATGAAGCTGGAAGACAAGTGGGGAATCACCTTGTTAACACATCAAGAAATAAAAAACGATTTGTCAGGCTTCTACAAGGATCTCCTCTAAGGACCCCATGTGGAGCGTACCTCGGAAATAGAGTGGGTGACCCAAAACATCCCAACTCTCATCACCCAGGAACAGAATGGGGCTCTCATGACACCCATAACGCAAGCATAAGTGGACCAGGATATCCAGGATTTACCCACAGGCAAGGCTCTAGGCCCAGATGGTTTTACAATAGACTTCTTCCACTCGTGTTGACCAATTCTAAGGGACGAAGTGTGAAAGCTAGTGGAGGAATCAAATAGCTCAGGCAAAGTTCTTCCAGCACTAAACACCACTTTCCTCACCCTAATCCCCAAATAAGAGAGGGTAACAAATCCAAAGAACTTCAGACCTATAGCACTCTGCAATGTGATATATAAAATCATCTCCAAGGTCATATCTCTAAGACTCAAGCCAATACTCCCCCTAATGATTTCCAAGGAGAAATATGGGTACGTCAAAGGAAGGCAAATCATGGATAGTGTCATACTAGTCCATGAAATCATTGACTCACTCAAAAGCACTCTTACTCCAGGTATGCTTCTAAAACTTGACCTATCAAAATCTTTTGACAAATTAAGCTAGAAATACATGACATCCCTCTTAACGAATTTCGGTTTCAAGAAGGAGTGGATCTCCTGGACAATGAATGCCATCTCCTCAAACTTCTTCTCAATCCTTGTCAATGGAGTCCCCTCCCAACCCTTCTCCCCCATAAGAGGAATAAGGAAAGGTGACCCCCTCTCCCCTTTCTTTTTTGTCATAATGGTTGAGGGCCTAGGATGTTATATCAAGGCATCAATTCAAAATGGATCACTTCAAGGCCTCCCTCTTCACGGGTTACAATCGACAACCTCCCACAACCAATTTGTCAATGACACCATGCTCCTGAGCACCCCCACAGCGTAAGAAGAAAACAAACTGAGATCCATCCTCAACGATTTCAGTAAAGCATCCGGAACCAACTTCAATTTGGCCAAGTCACAACTCTTCTTTTTTAATACGCCTGAAGCAATCCAACAACACATTTCTCAACTTATGAATATATCTGTATGCTCTCTGCCCTCATAATACCTGGGACTCCCTCTTTCTGATTCGCTAGCCAGAAACATCTTATGGGATTCTCTCCTCCTCTCCATCTCCAACTGTCTTAGCAATTCAACCTTTCATTCCCTTAATCTTCCAACCAAAATCACTCTCTTAAATTCAGTCCTACAAGCGATCCCTGCCTACCTCTTCTTAGCCCTAGTTTCCCCCCAATCCTTCATAAAGAAAATAAGGAATCTACAAAGGAACTTTCTATGGAATGGCCATAACCCAGACAAAAAATGGGCCCTAGTCAACTGGGACAAAGTCTGTAAGCCCAAATCTCTTGGTGGTATGGGCCTACGAGACCCTGGAAAATTAAATAACACCATGGGTGCAAATATATGGTGGAGATGGCTCAAAACTCCGGAAGAGATCTAGGCAAAACTATAGAAATGAAAATATGTATCAATTCCATCTCATCATTATGAAAGAGAAGATTCAAGTCTCCAACATCTAGAACGCAACTTGGAAAAACCGGCCACTAATACAGGAACATGCTTTTTGGGAAATTCGTAATAGCTAGAATGCCCTATTCTGGACAGATTCTTGGAAACAATTGCCACCCCTACATTCGGAAAAAAATCTACAATCCTATGAAAATCACATTCAATATCTTGCCACTCTCAAAGTGGCAGATCTATGGACAAATACCCCCAGCAACTCTCCTTGGCGAAGATGGAGATCAACCCACCAAGAACTCCAAGTGGCAATGGACTCTAACCTGCAACACTGGAAACAAGCAACAATCCAAAGGCTAATTTGGATAAGCATAGACCCAGATATTATTAGATGGGGACATACACCACATGGAAATTTCACACTCAAAGAGGGATATACTCTACAGGAAAAATTCCAAAATCTTCAAAAAGATCAGATCTGGACAAAAATATGGAAATCGAAATTCTGGCCCAAAATCTCCACATTCCTCTGGCTTCTAATTCAGAACAAGATCTTGACCTGGGACAATCTACAAAAATGAGGTTTCATTGGCCCCTCAATTTTCCATCTCTGCTACCATCAGGAAGAAACCATGGAACACCTCCTTAACAACTTTCCACTCAGTGAGGAAATATGGAATGAAGCCACCCAACTCATGAGAAGAACTAAACGAGTTAATAACATCATCATAAGAACAATCAGGGATTGGGGACCCAGATCTTTCAAACTTTCTATCCTAAACAGAACTTGGAAACTCTTACCAAGATTTATTGTTTGGCAACTATGGAAAGAGAGGAACAAAAGAATCTTTCATTTATGGCCCTCCCAGCCCACCCTCCTCTGGACCACAATCCTCTTGCATCTCCAGGAAACACTTCAACTACAAGTGTGGACCCAGGAAGAATTCCCCATTGATCTAGGTGAGCTCTCAATCCTTAACTCATGGGGCTTCTCATTTTCACATTCCACCCCTCCCCTGCAACCCCCCTAAAAGAAAAGGCCCACAGTCCCTCTACGTGGCTTCCCCCCCCACCCCAACCCCCGTCCAGATTTCACAAGGTGAAATTTGATGGTGCTTCTAAAGGAAACCCAAGAATTTCAGGCTATGGAGCTGTCATAAGGAATAACACGGGCCAAATTCATAGCCTCATCGCAGAAAATCTGGGATATGACACCAACAATTCAGTGAAAATTTGGGATCTCATTAAAGGAGTGCAAATGGCTCTGGACAATAATCTCACATGTCTGATCATAGAAGGAGACTCCAAAGTCATAATTGACCTGGAAAAAAAAATCCTAAATGGAAGAGATCTAGAAAAAATAACCCCCAGTTGGCGCCTCCTTGGCCCCCCTCACAGTTTCCAGTCACTTCTCAGACCCTCTCTAACTCTCACCACCTGTCACATAAGGTAAAGTGCAAACAAAGTGGTGGATATATTGGCTAATGTTGGGGTTGATTCCATGCACCAGTTTACTCTCACTGATTCAAGGCAGTCCCATAGCTTGCCCCTATGGCACCATTGCAAGGAGCTAGCCCAGCTGGATTGCCCTCCCCCAGATGGGGTGCCACCTGGAGAAATTTCAACGACACTTGGAACCGGGAAGCTAGGGTAGTTATTAACCCTAGTCTCCAGCCCATAGACATTAACTCCCCCATGGCTCACACCATGAGGAGAGTAATGGTAGTGCGCCTGGATATACTGGCTGGGTTAATGGTTGCACGCTAGCCAGACTAGGCGTACCAGGACCAGGTTGGCTGTCAACACAGCTTCAACGGTGATAAGGGTTGTCAACTTAGGCCTCAATGGTGATAAGGGTGGAAAACAGGCTCTCGCCCTGGTGTACTCTTTCATTCTTCATTCGCTTTGGTGCATTCTTCCTGTCTTTCTCTTCGGCTCTCCCAAGAGTTCCAACATTATTTATCTCTGTGTTATTTTCCTAGGCACCAGTGTCATCCTCCTCGGCTTTGATACCCTCCACTTGCCATACAAGTTCATACCACAAAAGCTCCTCCTTAACACCTCCTCCTTCTCCTTCTCTTCTCAGCACCCTCTCTCAGCCTCCATTCCTGCATCCCTTCACCTTCATACTCTCACCAGCATGCCCAGGGAAAGAGGGAAATCCAAGAGGGGTGCTCGTTATTACAAAACCCTATCCCATCACAATAGGCTCCCCCCCTCCCAACTAGATCGTATTGCACATTTCACAATCCCTTGGCACACCAACCAAGAGGCTCCTCAATCCGCTCCTCTTCAGCTCCTTGGCGTCAGCTCGGTAAAGGAGGAAGCATCCTCCTCTCATGCACACATACCTTCGTCCACCCCTCTTCCACTCCATGGATTGAGCTCGGTTAAAGAGGAGGTGCCACCTTCATGTGCGCGCCCTCCTCTGGCCACCAATNNTAAGATGGAAAGTGGAGTAATTGCAATGGAAACCAACGATATCACCACAAAGTTTGCAGGCAAGGAAGAGGAGGAGGAGCAGCCACAACAATTCGCTAACCGCCTCATGGAGGAGCACCTTCAACTCCTCTTCAAAATCAGGCAGAAACAGGACGATCAGATGCACTCTTAGAGCATCCTTGGCCAAAGGATGGAAATCTTGTTCAATGCATTAGCGGATGCTCCTACGTGCACCAAATGCCCTACATGTGGCCAAAAGTTCACCCTGGTCTACACAATCCATGGACAACCAGACTCAATAATGCAGTGAAGTCTCCAAGTTATGGTTATTTGTCAATTACAGTTGCATGATTAATGGTTTAGTTTACCATAGCAGCAGGATAGAATCTCATGCAGGTTTTTCATACACTGTTTATGTAGTTTTTTCAATAGCATCTCATTCAATAGTTGGTCCTACAGACCGTCTGATTACTTTACAAACTTTTTTGTTCACGCAGATAGGTTGCAGAATTTTGTGTAAGATTTTTTGTTCAAACAATGATAGCATACATAATGATGTGTCAATCTCAGAACATCTAAGAGACACATGTTTTGGTTTCCCATTTATGGCGGAACAGGTGGCTCATACATGTCATTGTACAATTTAGAGGAAAAGTGATGAAGCTAATAGGTTGAATATTTAGTTTATATTCAGTGCTCGAGAGGGAGCTGGATGACCAGTTCCAAAGGGAGTTGGGTACTATAGTAAGGAGTAAAAGGCTGTATCAGATGCAGGAAGTAATCATGTGTGGCGCTCGGTACAGCTGAAGATGAGTATTTGGCAGCATGTGCAGTAGTAGTGTGGCTTTGAGAACTTATGTCTGGGTTATTTTATCTCGGACTAGAGGTGACCTACATTTGGTGTGACAACCAAAGTTGCATGAAGTCGTCAGAGAACCCCGTGGTCTATGACAGGTTGAAGCATATCGAGATTAGATATTACTATATCAGGGATATAGTGCAGAAGGGAACAATGAGGCTCCAGTTTCATGACTACATAGGGTCAAGTTGCGGACGTGTTTACCAAGCCAATGTCGAGGATGAATTTTGAGTACTTAAAGAACAAGCTTGGCATGGTCCCTCTTCATAGGGAGTGTTCTCATCTAGCATGAAAAAGGGTTGGCACTAAGTGCTCTCATCCAACATGAAAGAGGGTTGGCACTAAGTTCTCTCATCCAACATGAAAGAGGGTTGGCACTGAGACAGGTGGAACTAATCCATCATGAAAAAGGGTTGGCACTAAGTGTTCTCATCCAACATGAATAAGGGCCAGCACTGAGACATGTGAAACTCATCCAGCATGAAAAAAGGTTGGCATTGAGTTTTCTCATCTAGCATGAGAAAGGGCTAGCACTGAGACATGGAATTAATCCATCATGAAAAAGTGTTGGCAATAAGACATGAGTGCACATGTTCAGGTATTGATGCATCACAGGGAGTGGATGTCCTGGGGACATGTTGTAGCTATTGAGAGCTACCCACAGACCTTGGTTGCATGGGGTGAAGTCATGTTGCACTATGGATATCTGAGGGTTGGCACTGAGACATGAGTGCACATGATCAGGAACTGATGCATCGCAGGGAGTGTATGTTCTGGGGACATGTTGTATCTATTGAGAGATACCCACAAACCTTGGTTGCATGGGGTGAAGTCATGTTGCACTATAGATATGTAAGGGTTGGCACTGAGGCATGAGTGCACATGATCAAGTACTGATGTATCATAGTGAATGTATGTTCTGGGGACATGTTGTAGCTATTGAGAGCTACCCACGGACCTTGGTTTCATGGGGTGAATTCATATTGCACTATGGATATCTGAGAATGTATAGATTCTCATGTTCAACAGTCAATGGATGTGATCTCGTGTGGTATCATACTTGGAGTTTGTGTCTCATGGAAGTGACACTTTGTTGCTAGACACTTGGTACAGAAGGGAGCAATGAGGCTCCAATATTGTGAAAAAGGGAGCAGTGAGGCTCCAATATGTGGCTACCGATGAGAAGGTTGCAAGTGTGTTGACCAAGATGTTGTCAAGGATGAAGTTTGAGTACTTCAGGGACAAGCTCGGCGTAGTCCCTCTTCAGAGGGAGTGACAAATTCAGATGTTATCGCAAGGTAGTGGATGTCATGATGACATGTTGTAGCCATTGGAGAGCTACCCATCGGCCCTGGATGCATGTTGAAGAGATGAGGTACATATGTTATCGCAGGGCACTGGATGTCATGTATAAGATATCCAAGTTTTATGTGGGAAACTGGATAGTCTCATGATGACATGTTGCAGCTATTGGAGAGCTAGCCACCGGCCCTGGATGCATGTTGTGAAGTCATAAGGGTGCACATGATGAGGTACAAATGCATTATAAGGTAGTGGATGCCCTGGGGACATGTTGTAGTTATTTGAGAACTACCCACATGCCTTGGATGCATTGGTTGTGAAGTCACAAGGGTGCACATGATGAAGTACATATTCATTGCGAGGTAATGGATGTCATGGTGACATGTTGAAGCTATTTGAGAGCTACCCACATGTAATCTTTAGAGATAATCTTGGCATAATGTAGAGTGTCTCCCTCACTAAGAGGGAGTGTTGATGTTTGGGCAGCATCGGAAAGACATTTTACTAGATTGATAATCAATATGGTTATTAATTATTAAGCAATATTATTAATGTAATAATATATTTATATAATAAACTATAAAGTATAAATATAAAGTATATTTATATTATATTATATGTATAATATAATATAAAGTATAAATATATTTATTACCCAAGGGACGTATCTCTTCATGGATGGTCACCATGATCACCATATGTTCTTTATATATAGAACACTCATCATTGTAATAAGAAATTCATATGCAATATCATCTCTTATGAAAAATCAACATAGTTTAGCCAAGAGAGGACATCTTTATGTCATCCTCGCTTCAGTCGATGGTGGTTATGACTCGATTTTGAAACAATTTTAGGAAGCCTCTCGTCTTCCATGTTGTTAAACATGTTATTATACATTAGGTATCTAGTCATATTCGTGCTCTCAATGGGGGAGATGCTTGTTTCTAAGAGGAGGATGAGATAGGGCATATTTCCTTTAATTTTTAGATTATAGGTTACATAATTCTTTTTTATTTGCTCTATGTTTCTCCAGGATTCATGAGAGATACTACAGCCCCAGACTTCACATCCATAATGAATAGCAGGTGTAGCAAGAGTCTCAAAGAGGAGTTTCTTCTTATCCCAACTCCAAAGATCAGTTGATTCACAATTGTTTTCAAGCCCATAATAAGCTTTCCATCCCCCAATAATCATTTTCTCAATGTTATAATTCCAGTTGAGCTTATGATGAATATCAATTCCAATATATTTGTATGAATTCACTTCCTCCAAGTTGTTGTTGTCATATATGAATGTATCATAAGTGATCTTATTGGATTTAATAATCATGACCTTGGTATTATCGGTATTAACATTCATACACATATTGGAGAAAAAATCCTTATGATTCTTAGTTGGTTTTCAAGATCATGGAGACTCCTTGTCATAAGAACTATATCATCGGCATAAAGAAGAAGATCGATGACTATACTAGTGAGAGTAGGGCTGACACAACCTTCTTTTTCCAAACAATCTTCTAACTTGTCAATGTATATGCCAAAAAGGGTAGGGGACAAGGGACAACCTTGTTTGACTCCAATATTGCAGTTAATCTCTTTCGACTAGCCCTCAGTATTTTTAAACTTAGCAATAATGTTCTCATACATCCTTAATACAACAACCCTCAACTTTAGAGACACGTTTATCTCTTCCAACCTATTCCAAAGGTTTTTTCTAGGAACCATGTCAAAAGTTTTTCTAAAGTCAACAAAACAAAACAAAAAGATTGATTTTAGTATTGCGGAACTCCTTTGCAATGATCCTAAAGGTAACAAGACGGTCCACATTTGAATGATATCTCCTAAACCCGACCTGGCCTTTGGCTCTTTTACCTTGAATCAGGCTAATCATAACGGTCCTATAATTAGAGGGAATGTTTCTATCCCCATTTTTAAAAATAGAAACAATGAGGCTTTGTGTCAAAGGTTTAGGGAAGTCCTGCTTGACTCCTAAATTGAAGAGCTTGTGTATGTGAGGGATAAGGATAGACCCTCCAATTTTAAAAATTTCAGCTTGGTATCCTTCAATACCCTTAGCTTTCCCATTTGCAATCCTCTTAACCCCAAACTCTATATCATCTAAAGAAATGATCAAGCTTTATCATAATTCACACACTACATTAATTAAAATGTAATTAAAAAGGAGTAGTAATAGGTAACATAAAAGTAATGAAAAACT
>ML777847.1:827701-871821 GCA_009831015.1 Picea engelmannii | reverse complement strand
TACATCTTTATAATACCTTAATTTTTTTTTTCCTCTAACTCTTTATCACACCACATTTTTTCCTTAAATTTTGATTTGACGTTTTTTTTTAATAGTATCTTTATTATGCAAAATGGTTTCTTCCATTATTCCCCAATAGTTTAGCCAAGATTGGGCGTCTTTATGCCATCCTCGCTTGAGTGATGGTGGTTATGACTTGATTTGGAAGCAATTTTAGGTAGCCTCTTGTCTTCCAAGTTGTTTAACTTGTTCTTATAATAATAATAATAATAATAATAATAATCTATTTTTAAGGTCACGGCCAAGCCAACACACCAAATTGGTGTATGAGACCCCCTTGTTTATGGGACAAGGGACCCCCCTCCGCCCAGCGATTTAACTGGTAAAGTCTACGAAGGTATACATACCCTACCCCCCTGTGGATTTGAACCTGTGACCTCTTAAGAGGAAACACATGTTCTTATACATTTATAGTAATTTACCAAGATTTATAGTAATTTATATAATGTTATAACACTTTTTACTTAAAGAATAGTATAAACAATTATTCAAATTTTATTCAATATTATTTTTAATGATTTTAAATATAAATTTGAAATTTTGATTTTGTTTATGATAATAAAGGTTTGTACCTAGAAATTTATCCTTCTTGACTCTAGAGTTAAAATGGATATATACTTGTATATATTATTTTATATTAATATTAATAAATAAACTATAAATTAAATTTATGATATCTATCCTATAATATTAATATTAAATATATTAATATGTGATAAAGTTTTGTTATATTTTATTCAATTAATTATTCAAATTTGTTTTTATTTTTCATTTTTCATGTCCAGTGTGTTCCATGATATACATTTTGTACCCAACACTTCCATCATATACATTTTGAACCCAACAATTACGGAATCCCCCTTGGCGGGTTGGCGGAGTCTCTGGTTCACATTTATAGTCATGCTTATGTATCACAAGTCCGACCCCCCACCAACCACAACACCCCCCACTAACCACAACAGGAAATTTATTGATTTATAGAAGATTATAACATTGTACCAATATTTATAATAATTTATATAATGCTATAACACTTTTACTTAAAGAATAGTATAAACAATAATTTAAATTTTATTCAATATCATTTTTAATGTTTTTAAATGTAAATTAAAAATTTTGGAATCTTGATTTTGATTATGATATTAAAGTTTTGTACCTAGAAATTAATCCATATACTATTTTATATTAATATTAATAAATAAACTATAAATTAAATTTATGATATCTATCCTATAATATTAATATTAAAAATCTTATTTATTATTAATATGTGATAATGTTTTGTTAAATTTTATTCAAATAATTATTCAATTTTATTTTTATATTTCATACATTTTGCACCCAACAATTACGTACGTAGTCTCAGCGGCTGCGGGTTCACATTTATAGTCTCCCACCCCCACGACCTATACCAACATTAGAATATTATAACATTGTACCAAGATTTATAGAAATTCATATAATGCTATAACACTTTTTACTTAAAAAATAGTATAAACAATTATTTAAATTTTATTCAATATTATTTTTAATGTTTTTGTTTGATATTTTGCACCCAACACTTTAGTAGTATACATTTTGCACCCAACAATTACGGAGTGGTTGGTTCGAGGTTTCACAAGTCCACAACATGAGATTTAGTAATTTATAAAATATTATAACATTATACCAAGATTTATAGTAATTTATAAACGATTATAACATTGTACCAAGATTTAGTAATTTATATAATGCTATAACATTTTTTACTTAAAGAATAGTATAAACAATTATTTAAATTTTATTTTTAATGTTTTTAAATTTAATTTGAAATTTTGAAATTTTTATTTTGTTTATGATAATAAAGGTTTGTGACTAGAAATTGATGAATTGTGACTTCATGACTTCAGAGTTTAAAATGGATATATACTTGTATATACTATTTTATGTTAATATTAATAAAAAACTATAAATTAAATTTATGATATTTATCCTATGATATTAATATTAAATATAGTATTCATTATTAATATGTGATAATGTTTTGTTAAATTTTATTCAATTAATTATTCAAATTTATTTTTATTTTCCATTTTTCATGTGGAGCTTGTTCAGTGATATACATTTTGAGTGATATACATTTTGCACCCAACACTTCAGTCATATACATTTTGCATCCAACAATTACGGAGTCGCGGGTTGGGGGAGTCATGGGTTCACATTTATAGCCATGCTTATGTATCACGAGTCCGACCTCCACTCATGTCCCACTTGTTCCGTGACATACATCTTGCACCCAACACTTTTCTCATGTACATTTTGCACCCAACAATTCCGTCTTCATATACACTAGATTGAGTAATTTATAGAATATTATAACATTGTAACAAGATTTATAGTAATTTATATAATGTTATAACACTTTTATTTAAAAAATAGTATAAACAATTATTTAAATTTTATTCAATATTATTTTTAACCTTTTTAAAGGTAAATTTGGAATTTTGATTTTATTTATGATAATAAATATTTGTACTTAGAAATTGATCCTTCTTGACTCTAGAGTTAAAATGGATATATATTTGTATATACTATTTTATATTAATATTAATAAATAAACTATAGAATTTTCCTTTTATTATAGGTATTTTGATATGAGCTCTGCAACCCTAGAGCTCTACAATGGAGCAGACATTGTTGCGCGCTTTGACACCAATGATCTGCAGCTAAGGACGAAGCTCTAAACGTGAAGCCCTCACAAGGTCACTGCGCACCCAGGATGAGCCCGGAAGAGGGGGGGAAATCCCCCTCGCACAATGATATCACTGCCAATGATAAAAAGAGAACCCATGCCAAACGACCTGCCTTCGAGCCGCCGACGCACCTAGGAGACAACTTTTCATCCAATAACAGGGGCTCAGGAAAGAAATGGACATAAAATCCAGTACGTCTCATCCAAAAGCTTCCAGAGGATGGGAACTAGGCAAGTGCATACCGCAAATGGACAAACCCCCACACTATCACATCAAATCAACTCGGGTAGGAGAGCACACTCAGTTTATGATGGATCATGCCCTGATCGACAAATTTTTAGGCCTTTGGCCGACCGAATGAGATCTCACCCGCTGGATCAAGGACTGATGGAACCCCAAATGCGATTATGAAGTTCAACTTAGCTCCAAGGGTTTCTTCACAATAATCTTGTACAACCTGAAGACAAGGACAAAATCTTTGACAATGGACCATACTTCTATAACTCAGCGGGACTGTTTCTGCAATTTTGGATAGATAGATTTAGCCTGGAGAAGGAGGACTTTATAAGACTGCAAGTATGGATTCGTCTGTACTCATTGCCCCAAGAATTCTGGCTGGAAGAGATACTCATGGGCATCGAGAACACAGTGGGGAAATATGTAAAGGCATCGGAGGCTACAAAACTGAGAAAGTACACCTCATACGCCCACATCTGTATCTATATGGACATCTCAAAGGATCTGCCAGGATCAATCACGCTAGAATATCAGGACGACGATTGGAACCAGACAATCGACTACAAACACATCCCCTTTCACTGCAGGAAGTGCCACGAGCATGGCCACCTCTTCAGAGACTGCCCTCTGAATGCTACAAGCACCAAGGCTAGTGACGACAAGAAAAAGGATGGCTTCACCAATGTTATAGGTAGGTAGAAAAATCCACCAAGAAAACAGAACCAGAATATGACCCCAAAGATCCCAACCAAAAATCCCTATGAAGTTTTGAAACAGCTGCCAGAAGAGGAGGAAATACAAAACCCCCACCAAGCCAAAACACAGGCGAAGGGAAAAAACCTTGAGGAACCCAACCTGACCCAACCAAAAGAAACAACTCAAGCAACACAAATAGGTACAGAAGGAGACACCACCATGCAGATGGATGAAACAGATCTGGCGGACATAGATCTAGAAAAGTTGGAGGAAGCTCTCAACCAAAAAGACCTACAACACATCTCGGTGGATCAACTCCGCAAAGTCCATAAAGTGTTCACCAACTCCACATCAGGATCTACAACCAGACTGGGCATAACTGCTGACCCAGGAACATAAACCAAGAGAGAAACCAAGGAAAACAAAAGAAGGGGGCACAAAATAGCCCATCAACTTATCAAAGAAGCAGGAAACCTGATGATAAACTCAGGCTAGATACATATATTATCAGAGGGATACCTCCACCCCCCCCCCCTCCTAACCATCCTCATGATGAATACAATTACGTAGAATATCAGAGGGCTTAACAGTAGATCCAAGTAGAGGATCCTCCAAGACTGTATTAAAGCTGAAAACCCAGATGTCCTACTCCTGCAAGAAACTAAATGTGCAGGTTAGGAAGCTGAAAATATCTTCTGACGAAGCTGGAGAGGTTGCAATTTCTTTCACCAAGATTCAGTGGGAGTTTCCAGAGGATTATCCATTCTCTGGAATCCACACACCGTTACTCTACAACAACCCTTCTCCACGACAGGTACGCTCACGACTTATTTCACGGTAATAGGATCTACTAAGGAAGGAGCCATCACAAATGTCTATGGACCGCAGACTGCCCAAGAAAAGGAAAGATTTATACAAAAACTATGGAATTTCAAAACCATACTGCATATGCCCAACTGGATAGTGGGTGGAGACTTCAATATGATCCTGACGCTGGAAGAGAAAACTGGAGGAACCAAATGGTTGGAGCAAGATAGCGGTCAGTTCAAAACCCTAATAGAGCAGTTAAATATGGTAGACATGGAAACCCGAAATGGAATCTTCACTTGGTCCAATCGAAGATCAGGACACCAGCATGTAGCTTGTAGATTAGACCGCTTCCTGGTAGCTAAAGACCTTCTTGAGGGAGATCCGACAATGGAAGCAAATATAATGCCAAAATCAGGGTCAGACCACTGGCCTATTGTCTTCTGTCTGGACCCTAGCATTACCCCCAGACCCAAACCCTTCTTCTTTGAAAATTTCTGGCTCTCCCACCTAGACTTCCACCAGCTAGCTCATACCTGGTGGATACAGGCTGAAGTGGATCATGGCACTCACATGTATAAATTCCAATAGTGCCTCAAGAACTTCAAGCAACAACTGAAGAGCTGGAACAAATTCACTTTTGGAAACATTTTCCAATGGCTGAAGGAAATCGAGCGCAGGCTCGAAGACCTGCAAAGAACCTTCATCTCATGAAGCATAACTCCAGATCTAGTGAGAGAAGAAGAGCGACTCCAAGCAGAAATGGAGGCACAGAGAGAGCAAGAAGAAACCCTTTGGCGACAAAAATCTAGGGTTCAATGGCTCAAAGAAGGTGAGTGAAATACAAACTAAAATTCAAGATTCTTTCAGAGAAAAAGAAGTCCTCCAAGACCATGTTAAAGTATGCTATTTTATTTTACTGTGGGACAACTTTAAATTTTGAATGCTCTGAAAACATAAATACCCAAAAACCACTTACAACAACCTTTGTATCCTACTGAAGCAAAGATGATTCATGTGATGTGATCTTGGACCATGTTAAAGTATGTTATTTTATTTTACTGTGGGACAACTTTAAATTTGGAATGCTCTGAAGACATAAATACCCAAAAACCACTTACAACAACCTTTGTATCCTACTGAAGCAAAAATGATTCCTGTGATGAGATCTTGGGTATTGAGACGAGGATCTTAAAAAGGGCAGTAATGTCGCCATGAGCTCGAATCCTACAGCTACAAACCAAAATAATAATATTTCTTCGATATATCGATTAAATCTACTGAAATTTTGACCATATGGAGAAAAGTTGGCTTTGAGTAGTGTGAGAATATAGTTGTAAGTGCCCGGTTCCACAATCAAATCCCCAAAATCAAACATAGCAAGCACTTTGCAAATACGTGGAAGAGATAACATGGAGTAAAAAAACTACTCGACAGTCAGTCAAATAATCTTTGCCAACAAATAAAGAATCTGTACGAGTAGTGCTAAAGATTATAGATTGTATAGATCTATGAGTTTGCTAATTTCTACTTGTGAGTTCGATTTTCTCGTTGCATATGGAAATTTGGTGGCACCAAGCAATGACTCCACTACTACATGGATAATCTTTGGCAGTGAATAAAGACCCTGTCTGTGAGTAGTACTAAAGATTGTATCGACTTAAGATTGTATCGATCCATGAGTTTATTAATTTCTACATGTCAGTGGGAAGATTGTATCGATTTATGAGTAAATTTTTCACTGTGGATGGAAATTTGGTGGCACTTCGATAGTATTTATTTGATTTATTATGGAAAAGAAACAGTACCTACTCCAATGCGGTTGAGGACGACTTAATGGTTTAAGGCGACAGGAGTGCACAATGTAAGATGTGGGAGATCAATAACTAGCTTATTATGCGGGCTTTAATGTTGTGGTTGCTTCAATGTTGCCGCTGCTGGTATATATATAGTAGGATTGTCTATATACCACCTACTGCAACATTCAATGCTGCTGGGACTAATATATATACAGTCTGATCAGCTTGTTGGACAGGCTTCAATGCTGGGGCTGCTGGTATATATACCGTGGGATTGTCTATATACCACCTGCAACAGCATTAAATGCTACCCGGGTAGAACTTTTATACTAAGCTTATTCCTTATATTTTTAATTTGTTTTTAAATATTTTTTTAAAAAATATGTCACATCCACCCACTATTGTTTATTCATATCATTTTTTTCTAACCAATCAAAAAATAGTTATTCAAATTTTCAAAAATTAAAAAATGTTTTTAAATTAAAAAAAAATATTTTAATAAAAAAAATTAAAATATTTATAAAACTTTGGGGATTTTTTTTTAATAAAACTAGGTCAATTATGTTTAACCCAAAGTTAATAACAAGTGAAATCAAAGCTACTTATACATACTTCTTAAAAATATTTTAATAGTTATATGTAGTAGGAAAATAAAAAATTAAAGTAATTATAAAATTCTTGAAACTTGTAATAATTAGAAATAGAATAAATTATTAACTTGAGATCTTGTCAAGTAACTTTTAAAAATTGTCCATAATATATTTAATATAATTTTTTATTTAACATAATTTTTTTTATAAAAGAACAAAGTTGTTCTTTCCAAAAAAAATTAATGGAATAGTTATGCATAATCCACAAACTTTTGAAAATATGTTAGTATTAGTTATGCATGACTTAAAAACTTATAATATACACTTTCTTCAATAAGTAAGACAAAAATAAATAATTATATAAAAGAAAAAAAAAACAATGATATGTAATCAAGGTTTTTCCTCACAATATTATTTATGGAAAAGGGGAAGATATTACCTTCATAATATAAATCTATTTTGTTTAGATATTTTTTTTATTTTATTATTATTTACTTTGTTTAGATAAAAAAACAAAAAAACATTATTATGGAATTTGACTTCTTATAACAATTTATCAAAAGATCAATTAAAGAAAAATAACATTATAAAAATATCAATTATTAATATATCAATTATTAATAGAGAAAAAAAATTATAAAAATATCAATTATTAATAGAGAAAAACAACATTATGTATACATTGGTGTACTTCATATCGAATAATATATAGATTACCAAGTTGGAATTTGAAACTATTGATAAAAGTTTTTTATCAAATATATTTGTTGTATTATCATTGCATATATAGATTATGAGATTGGAATTTCAAATTATTGATAAAAGTTTTTTATGAAATAGGAAAATGAAATTATTGATAAAAGTTTTTTTTATCAAATATATTTGTTTTATTATGATTGCATGTTTGTGGAATTTTTTTCATATACAATGATGTATTTCATATCCAATAATATATAGATTATTAAGTTGGAATTTAAAATTATTGATAAAAGTTTTTTATCAAATATATTTGTTTTATTATAGATTATGAGGTTGGAATTTGAAACTATTGATAAAAGGTTTTTATCAAATATATTTGTTTTATTATCATTACATGTTTGTGGAATTTTTTTCATTAAAATTATATTAATATTTTATGAATTTGACATTTTATTATTAATTTAATTTATTTAAATTATATTAATATTTTATGAATTTGACATTTCATTATTAATTTAATTTATTTAGATTTAATTTTATTAGATGTTGAGTTATAATTATATGGTTGTATATTAATTTAAATTTATTTAAATTTATTTTTATTAAATGTTAAGCTATAATTGTATAATTTGTTTTTTTTTTTAATTAAGCTATATTAATACTTTATGAATTTGACATTTTATTATTAATTTAATTAATTTAGATTTAATTTAATTAGATGTTGAGTTATAATTATATGTTGTATATTATTTAATTTATTAAACGTTGAACTATAATTGTATAATTTGTTTTTTTTTTTTAATTTATTAAATTTTAAAATTTTGATTTTTTAATATTAATTTAATTTAAATTTATTAAACGTTAAGAGGATTTTTTTTGTAATTTTGTATTAAATTATATTTATATTAAACTTATAAATGAGACATTCAAGCAAACAAAATTTTAACCTTGTTTGTGCATTTAGGATGGTATTAATTCTGCCATGAATATAAATGTAATTCATAAATGTAAGCACATAACACTATCGTACCACGTATACCTTAGACTTTTGACAAATATAGATATTATAATAATAATATATTGATTAAAAATATATTCCTTGATTACACGCCATTAAGAATGAGATGTTTGTGAAAGGTTGGATAGAAAAATCTAAGAGGAAACAATGGTGGAATACTCTGAAACGTTTAGGGTTTCATGCAACAGTCGACCTCCTGCCCTGTTCACAACACAGCTTCCCTGTACGCAACTGGCATGCACTGCTCTTTAGCTCTGTCTAACACAGTAGAAAGAGGCCATACGGGAGGGTGAAAACCCCCTCTTATCGCAATGTAGCACTAAATGACCCAGAAAACTCATGTGCACGCTGGTCGTCCTTTGAACCTCCACTGCACTTAAGAGAAAAATACTTGTAAGAAGAGACTGATGGAAGCAAAGGTGCAAATATGGATGAAAAATCTTCGCATCCAAAAGCAGTTCGGGTCTGGGAACCCAAAAAATGCATCCCTTAGGCTTTGGTAGCACCCAGATACATCATCAAAACAACCAGAATAGGAGAGCATGCACAGTTCATGAGAGACAATGCCCTAATAGGAAAATTCTTAGGCCTCTGGCCCTCAGAAAAGGAGCTAGCCCGCTGGATCAAGAAACATGGTGGAATCCCAAAGGAGACTACGAGCTCCAACTAAGCTCTAAAGGGTTTTTCACAGTCATTTTCTACAACTTGGAAGACAAGGATCACATCTTCGAAGGAGGCCCATACTTCTACGACTCTGCAGGTCTCTACCTACGCTTCTGGACAGACCATTTTTGCCCCGAAAAGGAAAATTTTCCTATGCACCGGTATGGATTCGCCTTTATTCCCTACCTCAAGAGTTCTGGTTGGAAGAAATTTTAATGGGCATTGGTAACACCCTAGGCAAACATGTTAAGTCTTCAGAAGCAACAAGACAAAGAAAATAGACCTCCTACGCAAGAATATGTGTTTATATGAACATCTCCAAAGCTCTGTCGGGCACAGTAACCCTGATATACCAGGACGAGGAATGGGCTCAAACCATAGACTACAAACACATTTCCTTTAGATGTCGGAAATTCCATGATGTAACACCCTGTTTCCCCCAGCTTGTAAATATAACTGGACTGGCCAAGAACTATGGCAAACTCATAAAAATGGATATGTGATGTAAAGGGACCTTGAGGAAAAGGTCAATAAATGTGAATGACATTTTGAACTTATTGCAGGACTGCTGAGAGGGGATGTGCAGAAAAAGAGACCACGATGGAGGTGGAGGGCCCCTGGAAAGGTGGCATTAACTTCCACCAAGAATTAACACCGTATTTGGACTCCACTGGCCCGGAGAACCAAAAGAGGCTCGCTGGCCCTGAATTTAATGCCTTGCAGGCTGGTAGGTTGATGGCTTAATGAGGGATGGGGAGATGAACCGCCAATCCGTAGAGCCATCATGACTGACCAGCGCAAGGGTAATCGTGCCACATGGAACCTCGCGAGAGGATAAGGCGTATGGCAGAAACAATTGGAAGGGCAGACACGAGGGGAACTCTGGCATTACGCAGAGTGAGTGATAGCAGAGAGGAAGGATTGCAACCTTCGCTCCTGGTCATTGGTAGACAGAGAGACGCAGTCTCACGACGTCGTGGTCTCAGCTCGGGGTGGCTAGTGGTAAATCCGCTGGGAGTCGCTACGCCTACGGTTGGGAGGAAACAAGCACCCCTCTCAGTAGTCGCACCCATTTCTGGTGTTATTTCTGATAAGTGTTTTACATATTGCATCTTGAAATTCATAGAATGATATATATATGTGTATGCTCATGGAACTGTGAAATTGTGAATGACTTCTGTGTAAGAATGTATGTGCAGTATTTGATAAGAATGAATAGATATATGCTCATAACAAAGGAAACCATGCATGATGTACGTTGATAAAGGAATCTAATTATGCCTAGGTTGAACTAAGTTAGGCTTCCAGCCCGTTCTCGGGAAGTTGTTTTCCCTTACCCGTCTCCAGGGATGCCCCAGAATAGATCTTGTCACAAAGACTTTCCCTCCTTAGAAAGGTTCACCAAGAACCCAGAAAAAGGACTTGAATGCACAAGTCTTAATAACCCTGTACGAGGAGGAACGACCCTCTTAAGATTTCGAAGTAGCAGTGTAGGGATAAGTAACGAATCGATGGATGAGATCTTGTCGGAAGGCCCATGGTCACTCACGACCATCAGATTGACGGAAGTAGTAAGAGCATTACATCTCTTGCCCTTTTTTCCTCTATCTTCATGAATAGCGAGGAAATCGGAATCATAGGTCCCCCAAGGTCCATGAGAACATTTGGACCGTTGATCCTTCCACATCTACGAAGTAGTGGAAGAATGCACAAGGTGGGACAATCTGAGTCGTTGGATCTCATTCAGGAATCCCGTCGGCCGTTGGATCGGGTTAAGGTGCTTAGAGTTTAGTCTCTATAGCGTGCGCAGGAAGGACGGATCTAGACCGTTAGATCTTGGTCCAATTACCCGTCAGCCGTCGGATCGAACCAGAGCTGTCCGAGGGTTACCATCGGGAGTCCAGCCATCGACATATCGGGATTCCCAAGGATAAGAAAATCGAGACACTTCAAGTCTCGAAACGTCGGGAAGATATGAACCGCCCGTTGAGGATACATGTGGCGGAGATCGACGTTACTATCAAGAGTCGGGATATTCGGCATCGGGAAATCAGAGTTCCCGAGGCCATGAGAATTGGGACATCACAAGTCTTGAAATCCCGGAGAAAATCGGGACCGTCGATCAAAAGAGGACGCGTGGAAGCAATCGGCGCTGATGGGGAAGGTCCCGACAGGAAGCTGTTGATTGGCGTTTGTATCATCGAGATATCAGGAATCCTGATGAAAATTTGTTTATGCATTTTGGAATCGCGACGTTCGAAACCCCGATGAGTGGGAGCTAGTTGTCAGCATAGAGGGAAGACGGGAATTGAAGGATCGAGAATCCCGTGAGCCCATACATTTTGGCATTGAAAACCCCGTAGCCCCGATGAGGGATAAGACTGCAGTCACGGGGATTGTGGTCATGTGAGCTAGGAGCCTAGCTAGGAGAGCTAGCGCGTAACGGTTGCGGTGAGACTCGAGGAATCGCGAGTCCTGGGGACGTTTGCATTTCGACATTAGAAAGTCCGAAACCCCGATGGGGGACAAGGTTGCGGTCTTGTGAGATAGAGGTCACGTGGACTAAAGACTTAGCCCGGGAGGCTAAGGCAGCAGAGGAGCGTATCGAGATTCGGGGATCGGTGAACCAAATTGTTGGGACATCACGAGTGTCAAAACCCCGATGAGGAGGTATGGCTGCGGTGACATAGAGGGAGGTCGTATGGACCCAAAAGACTATCCCAAGGGGACTAGTGGAAGTTGGAGTGCATCGGGAATCGGAGGATCACGGATCCAAAGGGCATATGCATTTTGGCATCAGAAAGCCCGAACCCCGACGAAAAGAAAAATATAAGGCTGCGGTCTTGTGAGCACGGTCGTGTGGACCAGGCCATAGCCCAGAGGGGCTAAGGTCGGGAGAGAGCTAGTCGGATATCGGAGAATCGAGGGCATAGGAACCCTTGACATTAGAAAGGACAAAACCCCAAAAACCTGAAATTGTCATCAGGGAAGACCACGGTTAGGTGTAGAGAGCCGTATAGGCGAATGAAAGACCCGTTGTTCAGGGTTGGTATTTCACTGATGCAAGCTTCGGGGATTCTCATTGTTGAGAACTAAATGAAAAAGTTGTATTTAGGTAGTGGGTATGTTACAAAGTGGTATCAGAGCATGGTTACAACACTCGGCCTGATTGGGCTGATGCACTAGTCGTGCATAAACCTCGTTGAAGCACTCCTATGAGGAGTAATCCCCTGACTTAACTCTCTTGTCTAGGATTAAAACTTGGAAAATGAGAACCCGACTGTGTATGCAACTGAAAGAAGTTATGAATTTATGCGCAGTTTATAAAAATGAATTTAACTCTTGACTAATAGCCAGTGTTTGTATTTTCACTCAAGTGGATGATCAACCGTAGGAATCTATAGACACAGAGTATGGTGACTCACCAAGAGGTGGGAGAAGGCTCCCACAACAGAGGCGAAGAGTCTGACGAGAGAAGAGCAATAGGAACCCCTCCAGACCTAGCCGATACTGTGAGGAGTCTCATGGTTGAGTTGCAAAGCTGCAAGGCCGACAATGAAAGGATGATGAAAGAACAAGAAAAGCAAACCGAAATTAATGCAGTTTTACTGTAGATCTTATCCGACCTATAGCGATAAATGCAGCATGAACCTGAGATGCAGAATCATGGTCGTATCAGTGGCCATACTAAGAGAGGCATGTCAAGAAAGGTCCACCCCAGAGGTAAAGGACCAGTGCCAAGTGATTCCACTGAGAAGGAAGTTGGTGATTCAGAAGGCTCTTCCAGCAGAGGGACCAGTTCCTATTCTCAAAAGAAACAAAAGAAGCAAAAGACTTCCAAGAGTCATAAATTTGAGGAATTCAAAAAGGCCAAACCTCCCTCCTTCGACGGTGAGATAAAGAAGGGAGAGGAAGCCGAGGCTTGGCTACTTGGACTGAAGAAATATTTCAGAGTCCATGATTTTTCGGAAAATTTGAAGGCCCGAGTGGCCACTTTCAATCTGAACAGAAAATCTTCCATCTGGTGGGAAGACCTTAAGAATATGAAAGGGGTCCGCGAGGAGGACCTGTCTTGGAAACAGTTTGAGAAGTACTTCCGGAAGAAGTATTTGTCAGAAAGGTATTTCAATGAGAAGGCTAAAGAGTTTTATGAACTCAAACTGGGACAAATTACTATGGAGGAGTATGTCAACAAATTCCTTGACTTACTGAGATATGTACCCTACATCAAAGCAGAGAAGGTGAAGGCACAACGCTTCATCAGTGGGCTACCCAAAGAATACCGGAACCAAATCGAATTCGACGAGCCAAAGACCTTAGAAGACACTATACGAAAGGCAACATATTGTCATGAACAATATGGACATCGGGCAGAGTCCCGTGGAGACTGGAAACAGAAGAATGGTTCAAGATTTCAGAAAAAGCGAAGCAAGTCCTCAGGATTTAAAAACTACAAAAAGAACCCCAGAATGAATTTCCCAACCCGGAGTGTACTCCAACATAACTTTCCCTCGGTGGACGAAAATAAAACTTCTGGACCTATACCAATAAAGACTGATAACCCAAAGAGGAAACCTTTGGAATGCTGGGACTGCGGAGGAGAGCATCTCTGCAGAGTCTGTCCACACCGACAACAGAACAGTCGGAAAGTCTATAACCTTCAGGAAGCTACCATAGTCAATGATGTGGCAAGGAGTGTGCCGCAGATTTATGCAACCTTGGATAATAACTAAGTTGACTACCAAGCTTCAGTAGTGGAAATAGAAGGTATGATTTTCAACCATCTGGTGTCTGTTTTGATTGACCCTGGTTCAAATTTGAGTTATATAGCCCCTAAAGTTGTTGATAAATGTAAGCTACAACCATGAAAACAAACCAAGCCATGGTTGGTACAGTTAGCCACTGGCACCAAAAGAAAGGTAGTAGAGGTCATACCAGCCTGCCAGTTAATGTTTGGGTGAATTCCCCACCCAAGCGACCCTTAATGTATTACCCCTGGGATCATACGATCTGTTGATTGGTATGGACTGGATGGCCGCCCATAAAGCCAAACTGGACTATTACCATAAAACCTTAGAATGTGTGAGCAAAGAAGGAAAAAGGATAACCCTTCAAGGGATCCGAAAAACCGGTCTCGGTGAGACAAATATCAGCCTTGCAAATGAGGAAGTATTTTCGAAAGGGATGTCCCCTATATGCAATACAGGTGTTGAAAACAACCGAAGGTGATAAACCAAGCCCTGATGATCACCCTATCCTGAGAGAATACAGAGATGTGTTTCCAGAAAAGGTATCGGGTTTACCTCCGAAGAGAGACATTGACTTCTCGATAGAGCTCGCACCAGGAGCGGTGTCGGTGTCCAGGACACCTTACCGAATGAGAACACCTGAGTTAGTAGAACTCAAATTACAATTGAAAGAAATGATGGATAAGGGTTATATTCAACCCAGCGTGTCCGCATGGGGAGCACCAGTCCTATTTGTGAAAAATAAAGATGGCACCCTTAGACTGTGCATAGATTACAGACAAATTAATAAAGTAACCATAAAGAACAAATACCCCTTGCCCAGGATCGATGATCTATTCGATCAGTTGGGAGGCGCGTCTGTTTTCTCAAAGATTGACATGAGGTTGGGATACCATCAAGTCCGAATTAAGGGTGAATACATCCATAAAACCGCTTTCCGGACACGGTATGGTCACTATGAGTTTGTGGTAGTGCCATTTGGGTTAACCAATGCCCCTGCCACTTTCATGTGCTTAATGAACAATATACTCAGTAAATTTTTAGACAAATTTGTACTGGTTTTTATTGATGATATATTAATCTACTCTAAGAATAGAGACGAACATGAAGAGCATCTTAGACTTGTGCTACAAGTGCTAAGAGAGCATCAACTCTATGCCAAATTCAGTAAATGTGACTTCTTTCAGAAGAAAATACACTACTTGGGACATGTTCTATCCGAGGAAGTGGTAGCAGTAGATCCTGACAAGATCAGGTCTATCATGGAATGGCCTACCCCAAAGGATGTCTCAGACATCAGATCCTTTATGGGATTGGCGGGATACTATAGGAGATTTATAAAAGATTTATCCAAGATTGGTTGTCCAATCACTGCCCTCCAGAAGAAGGGAACAAAATTCCCGTGGACACAGCAATGTGAAGAAAAATTTCAAAGCTTGAAACATTTACTAACCCATGCACCCGTGTTGAAAATCACTGACCCAGATGCTGACTTCCTTGTGTTCACGGATGCCTGTAAGGAAGGGCTCGGGGGAGTCCTTATGCAAGAAGGAAAGGTGATCGGTTATGAATCCCGAAAGCTGAATGAACACGAGGTCAATTATGTGACTCATGATCTGGAACTAGCTGCCATAGTACACGCCTTAAAAATGTGGAGGCATTACCTCCTGGGAAGGAAGTTTGTGCTTATGACAGATCACTGTGGATTATGGTATTTGTTTGATCAACCCAAGCTCAATGCTAAACAAGCTAGATGGATGGCCCTACTTAGCGAATTTGATTTTGAAATCAGACACATTAAAGGGAAGGAAAATAGGGTGGCCGATGCCCTAAGCAAAAGCATGAAAATGATTCACCTGGCAGCAGTGAGTACCTACGAGACAGATGTCAAGAACAGAGTAAAAAAGGCACAAGAAAAAGATCCCTTCGTCCGAACTGTGACCCTGTACCTACAACAAGAGGTCACTGGAGAAAAACACGAAGGCTATCAGATGACCGAAGGAGGTATGATCACCTACAGAGAGAGACTATACATTCCCAATTGTGACGACTTGAAGAGGTTCATCATGGATGAACTACATAAAAGGCCCTACACTGGTCACCCAGGATACCAGAAAATGATTAATGCCACCCGGAAACAATTCTATTGGCCGGGATTGAAGAAGGACGTAGCCAAATATTTGGCCCAATGCATAGAATGCCAACAAGTTAAAGTAGAACATCGACATCCAGCAGGACTCTTACACCCTTTACCCATCCCGGAATGGAAATGGGAAACCATCTCCATGGATTTTATCACTGGATTGCCAACTTCAGCCAAACAAAATGACGCCATTATGGTAGTGGTGGATAAACTGAGCAAGTCTTCTCATTTCATCCCCGTTAAATCAACCTGCAAGGCGATAGATATCGCCCAAATATTCATGAAAGAGATATTCTGACTGCACGACATGCCAAGGGAGATAATATCCGACAGAGACACAAAATTTACTTCCAATTTCTGGAAATCACTGATGGCTGGTTTAGAGACCAAATTGTTGTTTAGCACTGCCTATCACCCTCAAACCGATGGACAGACAGAAAGAGTGAATCGGATATTAGAGGATATGTTAAGGATGCATGTAATGCATCAACCTAGATAATGGGAAGACTACCTGCCATTGGTAGAATTCGCCTACAACAACGGCTACCAAGCATCCTTAAAGATGAGTCCCTTCGATGTCCTCTATGGTAGGCCGTGTAATACTCCAATCGGCTAGAGAAATCCTGTAAATAGGATTTCTTTTGGACCCGACATGTTGAAAGAAATGGAACAACAAGTAGCTCAGATAAAACAAAATCTGAAGACCGCCCAGAACTGACAAAAACGTTATGCTGACCAAAAGAGAACTCCAAGAGAGTTCAAAATGGGAGACCATGTATGTCTCTGAATTAAGCCCAAAAGGAGTTCCCTCAAAATGGGAGCTTGTGCCAAGTTGGCACCTCGGTATTGTGGACCCTTTGAGGTTCTAAAAAGAGTGGGACCTGTAGCCTCTCGGCTAGCACTTCCTCCCACAGTAAAAGCACATAATGTTTTCCATGTTTCATTATTGAAGAAATATGTACATGATGCTAATCATATAATTGACTGGTCTGTGATCTAGGTGGAACCGGAGGGAGAATTTCTACCAGAACCCCAATGCATATTGGACAGAAAGGAAACCCCACTCGGGAACAGAACCATTACACAGGTCAAGGTGCTGTGGAAACATTTTGGCCCAGATGAGGCTACATGGGAAATGGAGGATGCCATGAGACATGCATATCCAATTTTGTTTACTTCTTTACATGCAATTCACGATAGTAGATAAGAACATTGAGGACGATGTTCCTTTTAAGGGGGAGGGAATTGTAACACCCTGTTTCCCCCAGCTTGTAAATATAACTGGACTGGACAAGAACTATGGCAAACTCATAAAAATGGATATGTGATGTAAAGGGACCTTGAGGAAAAGGTCAATAAATGTGAATGACATTTTGAACTTATTGCAGGACTGCTGAGAGGGGATGTGCAGAAAAAGAGACCACAATGGCGGTGGAGGGACCTTGGAAAGGTGGCGTTAACTTCCACCGAGAATTAACACCGTATTTGGACTCCACTGGCCCAGAGAACCAAAAGCGGCTCGCTGGCCCTTAATTTAATGCCTTGCAGGCTGGTAGGTTGATGGCTTAATGAGGGATGGGGAGATGAACCGCCAATCCGTAGAGCCATCATGACTGACCAGCGTAAGGGTAATCGTGCCACACACAACCTCGCGAGAGGATAAGGCGTATGGCAGAAGCGATTGGAAGGGCAGACGCAAGGGGAACTCTGGCATTACGCAGAGTGAGTGATAGCAGAGAGGAAGGATTGCAACCTTCGCTCCTGGTCACTGGTAGACAAAGAGATGCAGTCTCACGATGTCGTGGTCTCAGCTCGAGGGTGGCTAGTGGTAAATCCGCTGGGAGTCGCTACGCCTACGGTTGGGAGGAAACAAGCACCCCTCTCAGTAGTTGCACCCATTTCTGGTGTTATTTCTGATAAGTGTTTTACATATTGCAGCTTGAAATTCATAGAATGATATATATATGTGTATTCTCAAGGAACTATGAAATTGTGAATGACTTCTGTGTAAGAATGTCTGTGTAGTATTTGATAAGAATGAATAGATATATGCTCATAACAGAGGAAACCATGCATGATGTACCTTGATAAAGGAATCTAATTATGCCTAGGTTGAACTAAGTTAGGCTTCCAACCCGTTCTCGGGAAGTTGTTTTCCCTTACCCGTCTCCAGGGATGCCCCGGAATATAGCTCGTCACAGAGACTTTCCCTCCTTAGAAAGGTTCACCAAGAACCCAGAAAAAGGACTTGAACGCGCAAGTCTTAATAACCCTGTACGAGGAGGAATGACCCTCTTAAGATTTCGAAGTAGCAACATAGGGATAAGTAACGAATCGACGGATGAGATCTTGTTGGAAGGCCCATGGTCACTCACGACCATCAGATTGACGGAAGTAGTAAGAGCGTTACATCTCTTGCCCTTTTTTCCTCTATCTTCGTGAATAGCGAGGAAATCTGAATCATAGGTCCCCCAAGGTCCATGAGAACATTTGGACCATTGATCCTTCCACATATACGAAGTAGTGGAAGAATGCACAAGGTGGGACAATCTGAGTCATTGGATCTCATTCAGGAATCCCGTCGGCCGTTGGATCGGGTTAAGGTGCTTAGAGTTTAGTCTCTGTAGCGTGAGTAGGAAGGACGGATCTAGACCGTTAGATCTTGGTCCAATTATCCGTCAGCCGTCAGATTGGACCGGAGATGTCCGAGGGTTACCATCGGGAGTCCAGCCATCGACATATCAGGATTCCCAAGGACAAGAAAATCGAGACACTTCAAGTCTCGAAACGCTGGGAAGATCTGAACTGCCCGTTGAGGATACACCTGGCGGAGATCGAGGTTACTATCAGGAGTCGGGATATTCGGCATCGGGAAATCGGAGTTCCCGAGGCCGTGAGAATTGGGACATCACAAGTCTCGAAATCCCGGAGAAAATCGGGACCGTCCATCAGAAGAGGACGCGTGGAAGCAATCGATGCCGACGGGGAAGGTCCCGATAGGAAGCTGTTGATCGGCATTTGTATCATCGGGATATCGGGAATCCTGATGACAATTTGTTTATGCATTTTGGAATCGCGACGCTCGAAACCCTGATGAGTGGGAGCCAGCTGTCAGCATAGCGGGAAGACGGGATTTGAAGGATCAGGAATCCCATGAGCCCATACATTTTTTCATTGAAAACCCCGTAGCCCTGACGAGGGATAAGACTGCGATCATGGGGATTGTGGTCATGTGAGCTAGGAGCCTAGCTAGGAGAGCTAGCGTGTAATGGGCACGGCGGGACTCGAGGAATCGCGAGTCCTGGGGACGTTTGCATTTCGACATTGGAAAGTCTGAAACCCCGATGGGGGACAAGGCTGCGGTCTTGTGAGATAGAGGTCACGTGGACTAAAGACTTAGCCCGGGAGGCTAAGGCAGCAGAGGAGCGTATCGAGATTCGGGGATCGGTGAACCAAATTGTTGGGACATCATGAGTGTCAAAACCCCAATGAGGAGGTATGGCTGCGGTGACATAGAGGGAGGTCGTATGGACCCAAAAGACTATCCCAAGGGGACTAGTGGAAGTTGGAGTGCGTCGGGAATCGAAGGATCGTGGATCCAAAGGGCATATGCATTTTGGCATCAGAAAGCCCGAACCCCAACAAAAAGAAAAATATAAGGCTGCGGTCTCGTGAGCACGGTCGTGTGGACCAGGCCATAGCCCGAAGGGGCTAAGGCCGGGAGAGAGCTCGTCGAAGATCGGAGAATCGAGGGCATAGGAACCCTCGACATTAGAAAGGAAAAAACCCCGAAAACCTAAAATTGTCATCAGGGAAGACCACGATTAGGTGTAGAGAGCCGTATAGGCGAATGAAAGACCCGTTGTTCAGGGTTGGTATTTCGCTGATGCAAGCTTCGGAGATTCTCATTGTTGAGAACTAAACGAAATTTTTTTATTTAGGTAGTGGGTATGTTACACATGAACATGGACACCTTTTCAGGGATTGCCCCCTAAATTCCCCCCCTAAGACAGAAGCTGAAGAGAAACCAATGGAGGGATTCACCCAGGTTCAGAATCGTAGAATACAAACACAAAAAAAAACCAACACCAATAATGGAAGAAAGAATCCCAATACCAACTCCTTAGAATCCCTCAACCATCTTCCAGAGGCTGAAGAGGTGGAAAACCCACACAAATCTGCAGACAAAGAACATAGCAACAACAAGGAATATTAGCAGCCACAGGAACACTCAATTCAAGGAAACCAAGCGGACCCACAGGCATATCCATATTTAGGGAAAGAACCAGAGAGGGAAGAAGATATAATTATGGAAATGGATGAGCAAGACCTAGCCTAAATCAATTTAGACGAGCTAGAAGAAGCACTCAACAAGAAAGACCTACAAACCATACCAGAAGACCAGCTTAGAAAAGTCCACAAGGTTTTCCTAGACTCATCAGGAGGGGCTACCGCCAGAATTGGCATCCGTGTGGACCCAAACCTAGACTCCAGGAGACATCCAAAGGAAAACAAAAGGCATGGGAGAAAATCAATGCACCAGCTAATAAAAGAAGCAGGAAATTATATGATCAACTCGGGACAGATACAAAGGCTCTCAGAGAGCTCCTTTTCCCACCCACCAAACTATTAATAATGAAGATCCTCACCTGGAACATCAGAGGCATAAATGGGAGATCCAAACAGAGGATTCTCCAGAGTTGCGTAAAAAATGAAGACCCTGATATTCTCTTGCTACAAGAAACAAAATGTGCGGGGAAAACTGTAGAAGATATTCTCAAAAAATGTTGGTGTAATTACAACTCCTATCACTCAAATTCAAAGGCACTGCAGGGGGTCTTTCCATCCTATGGAACCCTGCCACAGTTATCCAAGACCAAGGCTTCTCTACACCAAGCACTCTCACATCTCACTACCAAGCTCTTGGTTCAGATAAGGATGGGTTGATCACCAACGCCTATGGGTCGCAAAATAGCCAAGACAAGGATCTCTTTCTTCAGAGCCTGGCTTACTTGGGATCTCTAGCAGAGCACAAGCAATGGATAATAGGTGGAGATTTCAATATGATCCTCATGCTGGAAGAAAAAAGGGGAGGGAAAAAATTCTTGGAACAAGAAAGCATAAAATTCCAGGAGCTCATAGAACACCTCAAACTGGTCGACATAGAGAATTGCAACGTCACCTACACCTGGACCAATAAACGATCAGGGCACCAACAAATCGTCTGCAGGCTAGACCGTTTCCTAATCTCAAAATCCCTCCTATTGGAAAATCCAATGGTAGAATCAAACATTCTCCCGAAGGAGGGTTCAGACCACTGGATTGCTCAGCTTTGGGTTGATACAATAGCTACCCCCAAGCTAAAACCTTTCCAATTTGAGAAATTATGGCTCACCCACCCAGAATTCTAGGAGCTAGCCCAACATTGGTGGAGTAATGCAGAGATCTAGAAGGGAACCAAAATGTATTGCTTCCATCAAAAGCTAAAACACTTCAAACAACAGGTGTGGAAATGGAACAAAGAAGTTTTCAGGAATATCTTTCAGGAAAGGAAAATGCTGGAACAAAAACTAGAGAACCTTCAGCGCCAAATCATTCACTCTGGGCACACATTCACTCAATAACAGAAGGAGAATGACATCAAAAGGCAACTGGAAGAAAGATATAAGCAGGAGGAAATACTTTGGAGGCAGAAATATCGGGTTCAATGGCTCTAAGACGGAGAGAAAAACACCAAATTCTTCCACCGCTCCATGATCCATAGACACCTCATCAACATCAATATGAAGCTGGAAGACAAGTGGGGAATCACCTTGTTAACACATCAAGAAATAAAAAACGATTTGTCAGGCTTCTACAAGGATCTCCTCTAAGGACCCCATGTGGAGCGTACCTCGGAAATAGAGTGGGTGACCCAAAACATCCCAACTCTCATCACCCAGGAACAGAATGGGGCTCTCATGACACCCATAACGCAAGCATAAGTGGACCAGGATATCCAGGATTTACCCACAGGCAAGGCTCTAGGCCCAGATGGTTTTACAATAGACTTCTTCCACTCGTGTTGACCAATTCTAAGGGACGAAGTGTGAAAGCTAGTGGAGGAATCAAATAGCTCAGGCAAAGTTCTTCCAGCACTAAACACCACTTTCCTCACCCTAATCCCCAAATAAGAGAGGGTAACAAATCCAAAGAACTTCAGACCTATAGCACTCTGCAATGTGATATATAAAATCATCTCCAAGGTCATATCTCTAAGACTCAAGCCAATACTCCCCCTAATGATTTCCAAGGAGAAATATGGGTACGTCAAAGGAAGGCAAATCATGGATAGTGTCATACTAGTCCATGAAATCATTGACTCACTCAAAAGCACTCTTACTCCAGGTATGCTTCTAAAACTTGACCTATCAAAATCTTTTGACAAATTAAGCTAGAAATACATGACATCCCTCTTAACGAATTTCGGTTTCAAGAAGGAGTGGATCTCCTGGACAATGAATGCCATCTCCTCAAACTTCTTCTCAATCCTTGTCAATGGAGTCCCCTCCCAACCCTTCTCCCCCATAAGAGGAATAAGGAAAGGTGACCCCCTCTCCCCTTTCTTTTTTGTCATAATGGTTGAGGGCCTAGGATGTTATATCAAGGCATCAATTCAAAATGGATCACTTCAAGGCCTCCCTCTTCACGGGTTACAATCGACAACCTCCCACAACCAATTTGTCAATGACACCATGCTCCTGAGCACCCCCACAGCGTAAGAAGAAAACAAACTGAGATCCATCCTCAACGATTTCAGTAAAGCATCCGGAACCAACTTCAATTTGGCCAAGTCACAACTCTTCTTTTTTAATACGCCTGAAGCAATCCAACAACACATTTCTCAACTTATGAATATATCTGTATGCTCTCTGCCCTCATAATACCTGGGACTCCCTCTTTCTGATTCGCTAGCCAGAAACATCTTATGGGATTCTCTCCTCCTCTCCATCTCCAACTGTCTTAGCAATTCAACCTTTCATTCCCTTAATCTTCCAACCAAAATCACTCTCTTAAATTCAGTCCTACAAGCGATCCCTGCCTACCTCTTCTTAGCCCTAGTTTCCCCCCAATCCTTCATAAAGAAAATAAGGAATCTACAAAGGAACTTTCTATGGAATGGCCATAACCCAGACAAAAAATGGGCCCTAGTCAACTGGGACAAAGTCTGTAAGCCCAAATCTCTTGGTGGTATGGGCCTACGAGACCCTGGAAAATTAAATAACACCATGGGTGCAAATATATGGTGGAGATGGCTCAAAACTCCGGAAGAGATCTAGGCAAAACTATAGAAATGAAAATATGTATCAATTCCATCTCATCATTATGAAAGAGAAGATTCAAGTCTCCAACATCTAGAACGCAACTTGGAAAAACCGGCCACTAATACAGGAACATGCTTTTTGGGAAATTCGTAATAGCTAGAATGCCCTATTCTGGACAGATTCTTGGAAACAATTGCCACCCCTACATTCGGAAAAAAATCTACAATCCTATGAAAATCACATTCAATATCTTGCCACTCTCAAAGTGGCAGATCTATGGACAAATACCCCCAGCAACTCTCCTTGGCGAAGATGGAGATCAACCCACCAAGAACTCCAAGTGGCAATGGACTCTAACCTGCAACACTGGAAACAAGCAACAATCCAAAGGCTAATTTGGATAAGCATAGACCCAGATATTATTAGATGGGGACATACACCACATGGAAATTTCACACTCAAAGAGGGATATACTCTACAGGAAAAATTCCAAAATCTTCAAAAAGATCAGATCTGGACAAAAATATGGAAATCGAAATTCTGGCCCAAAATCTCCACATTCCTCTGGCTTCTAATTCAGAACAAGATCTTGACCTGGGACAATCTACAAAAATGAGGTTTCATTGGCCCCTCAATTTTCCATCTCTGCTACCATCAGGAAGAAACCATGGAACACCTCCTTAACAACTTTCCACTCAGTGAGGAAATATGGAATGAAGCCACCCAACTCATGAGAAGAACTAAACGAGTTAATAACATCATCATAAGAACAATCAGGGATTGGGGACCCAGATCTTTCAAACTTTCTATCCTAAACAGAACTTGGAAACTCTTACCAAGATTTATTGTTTGGCAACTATGGAAAGAGAGGAACAAAAGAATCTTTCATTTATGGCCCTCCCAGCCCACCCTCCTCTGGACCACAATCCTCTTGCATCTCCAGGAAACACTTCAACTACAAGTGTGGACCCAGGAAGAATTCCCCATTGATCTAGGTGAGCTCTCAATCCTTAACTCATGGGGCTTCTCATTTTCACATTCCACCCCTCCCCTGCAACCCCCCTAAAAGCAAAGGCCCACAGTCCCTCTACGTGGCTTCCCCCCCCACCCCAACCCCCGCCCAGATTTCACAAGGTGAACTTTGATGGTGCTTCTAAAGGCAAACCAAGAATTTCAGGCTATGGAGTTGTCATAAGGAATAGCACGGGCCAAATTCATAGCCTCATCGCAGAAAATCTGGGATATGACACCAACAATTCAGCGAAAATTTGGGGTCTCATTAAAGGAGTGCAAATGGCTTTGGACAATAATCTCACACGTCTGATCATATAAGGAGACTCCAAAGTCATAATTGACCTGGCAAAAAAAATCCTAAATGGAAGAGATCTAGAAAAAATAACCCCCAGTTGGCGCCTCCTTGGCCCCTCTCACAGTTTCCAGTCACTTCTCAAACCCTCTCTAACTCTCACCACCTGTCACATAAGGTGAAGTGCAAACAAAGTGGTGGATATATTGGCTAATGTTGGGGTTGATTCCACGCACCAGTGTACTCTCACTGATTCAAGGCAGTCCCATAGCTTGCCCCTATGGCACCATTGCAAGGAGCTAGCCCAGCTGGATTGCCCTCCCCCAGATGGGGTGCCACCTGGAGAAATTTCAAGGACACTTGGAATCGGGCAGCCAAGGTAGTTATTAACCCTAGTCTGCAGCCCATAGACATTAACTCCCCCATGGCTCACACCATGAGGAGAGTAATGGTAGTGCGCCTGGATATACTGGTTGGGTTAATGGTTGCATGCTAGCCAGACTAGGCATACCAGGACCAGGTTGGCTGTCAACACAACTTCAACGGTGATAAGTGTTGTCAACTTAGGCCTCAATGGTGATAAGGGTGGAAAACAGGCTCTCGCCCTGGTGTACTCTTTCATTCTTCATTCGCTCTGGTGCATTCTTCTTGTCTTGCTCTTCGGCTCTCCCAAGAGTTCCAACATTATTTATCTCTGTGTTATTTTCCTGGGCACCAGTGTCATCCTCCTCGGATTTGATACCCTCCACTCGCCATACAAGTTCATACCACAAAAGCTCCTCCTTAGCACCTCCTCCTTCTCCCGCTCTTCTCAGCACCCTCTCTCAGCCTCCATTCCCACAACCCTTCACCTTCATACTCTCACTAGCATGCCTAGGGAAAGAGGGAAATCCAAGAGGGGTGCTCATTATTACAAAACCCTATCCCATCACAACAGGCTCCCCCCCTCCCAACTAGATCTTATTGCACATTTCACGAGCCCTTGGCACACCAACCAAGAGGCTCCTCAATCCGCTCCTCTTCATCTCCTTGGCGTCAGCTCGGTAAAGGAGGAAGCATCCTCCTCTCATGCACACATCCCTTCGTCCACCCTTCTTCCACTCCATGGATTGATCTCGGTTAAAGAGGAGGTGCCACCTTCATGTGCGCGCCCTCCTCTGGCCACCAATCTCTTGCCCCCCCCCAATTGTCAAACCAGGTGACCCATACTATGGTGATGGAAGCTATCTGGTGGAGGAGGAAATCCCCCTAAGATGGAAAGTGGAGTAATTGCAATGGAAACCAACGATATCACCACAAAGTTTGCAGGCAAGGAAGAGGAGGAGGAGCAGCCACAACAATTTGCTAACCGCCTCATGGAGGAGCACCTTCAACTCCTCTTCAAAATCAGGCAGAAACAGGATGATCAGATGCACTCTTAGAGCATCCTTGGCCAAAGGATGGAAATCTTGTTCAACGCATTAGCGGATGCTCCTGCGCGCACCAAATTCCCTACATGTGGCCAACAGTTCACCCTGGTCTACACAATCCATGGACAACCAGGCTCGACAATGCAGTGAAGTCTCCAAGTTATGGTTCTTTGTCAATTACAGTTGCATGATTAATGGTTTAGTTTACCATAGCAGCAGGATAGAAGCTCATGCAGGTTTTTCATACACTGTTTATGTAGTTTTTTCAATAGCATCTCATTCAATAGTTGGTCCTACATACCATCTGATTACTTTACAAACTTTTTTGTTCACGCAGATAGGTTGTAGAATTTTGTGTAAGATTTTTTGTTCAAACAGTGATAGCATACATAATGATGTGTCAATCTCAGAACATCTAAGAGGCACATGTTTTGGTTTCCCATTTATGGCGGAATAGGTGGCTCATACATGTCATTGTACAATTTACATATGTCATTAATATAAGGATCTACTTTTATTTAAAAAAAAAAAATGAGACATTTGAATTTAACAATACAATTTTTTATTACAATTTAATGGTTTAACTACAAAAAAAGATTTATAAAAAAAACATATATTTAATTTAGTGAATGCCAAAACAATACGGTAAACAATACGATTTTATGGGATTGATGCACTCATGTAATTTTAGATTTAAATAATATGTAATAGTTATATATTGTTAGTAAAAATTATATTTTTATTATTGAATTGAGAATGAATTTATTGATAATAATAATGAGATACTAGATGGCATTTGTATGCTTTTTCTTAATTTTTATTTGACAAAAGGTACCAAAATAATATATAAATTGTCATTTCAACATTTTCAACCAATGGAATATAATAAACAACTAATTTTATAGTACAATTAAAATGATTATTTTTTAGATTCAAATGTTAAACTTTGGAAATTGATTTAAAAATTTACCAACTAATTAAAAGTCAAGAGATTTTGACTCAAAGGAATTACTTTCCTAGTTATTTCTTCATTGTGGAAAAAATAAAAATAAATAAAATTGTGTTAGTATTTAATATAAATCCACATTTTGCGCCAAGGGGTGTAGACCCATTGACAAGTGTCGTGTAAATGGAAGGAAATGTAAAAGGAGGTCTCAAGTTCGATTATCAACCCATTTACCTGTGTCCCATGCTTGCGGGTTGTGTGAACACACCTGGAGGTTATAGAGGTAGCAAATGGGAATCGACCTCGTGTCACGTGAGTACGAGAACTGCGAATTGTCGATTCCGCCAGTCACAAAAAAAAATATCAATCCACATTTTAATCAACATTCAAGATGGGGAATGTGAAAAAATGCAAAAGAAAAAATGATACCAATAGGTTGGTGAAGATGAAGTATGAGAGAAGGCTAGAGATAGGATGAAATGACGATGAACAAATCTGAGAGAACACCAACAATCACATTTTAATCAACAATAAAGACGGGGAATGTGAAAAATTGCAAAATAAATATGATATCAATAGGTTGATGAAGATAAAGTGTGAGAGAAGGCTAGAGATAGGATGAAATGAAGATGAGAAAATCTGAGAGAACACCAGGAAGAAAATGTAGGTCTATTCATTGCCCAACCTTTAGTGAATTTAACTAGAAAATCTTCAATACATCCAATTGAGGGAAATATTGGCAAGTTTTAACCACATTATGCTAATGCATATTATATTGATACTAATATTTATACTCTAGTTTATCATTTCTATATTATGTTTTATATGTAACACATGTGCACACAAAATTGATATGATTACACAGGGATAGGATCTAATCAACCATTGCATCACCATGTTACATATTAGGTTTTAGGAATAACTAGGAGTTGTAGTGGTTTTGAAACGGGTAGAATTGTTTTACAAAGTTTGGATGCAAACACAAGAGAAGAAATTGGGGACCGATGCCTTGATCGAATAGTTAGTGTAAGGCCTCTCCAGCCGAGCCTTATAAAACACAAGTTTAAAAATAGAGAAATGCTATCCTAACTTCTTTACAATTCATTATTCAGCATATAACCATGTTCAACGGAATTAAAAATTATGAGCAACATGATAATAAACCACATATTCAGCATAGTTGTTATGAATAATATATAAATAATGAACATGAACAACATAACAATAATGAACACAACATAATAATGAAAATACTGCAAACTGATGTTGTTCTCCAACTCTGTCCATGTTGAAGCTCTACACAAAACTGACTAACCTCCCAGCCAGCTAGGAATAGCCTATTTGGCTCCGTAGCTCCATGATTCCTTACAGTTTCTTGGCCCCTGAGCCCAAAATTCCTAGCAATAGGTGCCCCCTGTGAAATTCCTCAAGCAAGCTGCTAGTAAATCTGGAAATACAGATCCAGTCCCCCAAAACTCCCTCCCTTCCTTCTCTTTTCTCCTCTGAAAATATTACCCCCCAAAACAAAGAAGACCCCCTTCCCGAGTGTTTCCCCTTGACTTATCCTCCTTTCCCTCATTATTCACTGCCTTACCCCCCCATTAAGTCTCAACCACCTTATCCCTCTTTCCATTAATGGGTCCATCTACCGATACACTAAGTCTCCAAAATGAAAATTAATAATTTATTAAACTAAAATTCCTTAAACAAATATTTAATTATTATAATTAATTAATTAATTAATTAAATTAATATACATTAAACCAATATTTAATCATGACAATTAATTAATTAATTAGGTTTGCTACAGTTAGAGAGAATGTCAGTAACATAATTAACTTTTTTTCTAAGAAAAATTCAATGATTACACAAGCTCAAACTCTACATGGATTGATAAAACACAAAAAATTAAAACATGCAATAAAGCTATTGGGTTTTTAAGATGTTAAACATGCAAAGGCACATGAGAATGTATCAAAAAATGTATCAAAATCAATCTCTTCATTTGGAAAATCAAGAAAATTGGATATCTGAGGTGGTCATGGGGAAATTACAACTATTTTTGTGGCACTAGGGACTTCAAGAAGTTGACTAGTGACAGTGACGTCAAAGTTGCTCCATGTTTCACAAAACAAATTGCAAGAGCATATGAAATTTAGGGTCTGGATAGATTAAAAAGATGAAGCTACTTATCTCTTATCTACAAGCAACCCTACTCAAATAGACTTCCAAAAGTCATTAGAGAAAAGGTGGCAGAGTTTTGGGAAACCCATTCGCATGTTATACCAAATTAGAAGTATTTTTTGTTGTGACTCTTATCCAAAGGCATGTATGATAAACATTGTAAGCATGTTATGGAGATGATAGAAGTTGAACCAATTGATAAATTTCAAGAAAGTGCAAGTGTTGAGATTTACATATGCATGCTTAATAACTTAAAACCATGGTATATTAGGCCCAACATAGTGTGCAATGCTTGTTTTTTTCAATACCACATTGAATTCCAACTCTATTATGACATATTTGTAGATTTCTACAAAAGGCACTAGCAAGGTGACCCTCCTCCTCACACATTGTGTGATTTTATTTCAATGATATTATGTAGAAGGAATCTCAAAGATGTGTTTTTCAATAAACCATGTGTAGGTGGAAGAAGATGCCCTAAATGTGGTAATCTGATATTGTTCCATAGGAATTTTCATATGGATCCTACACACCTCGGATTATCAAATATCATGGTCACATGAAGGAGATATGAGTATGCTACTATGAATCCATCCTCTTCTTTGGATGTGGCCTCTAAGAGGATTGAATTGCATGAAGACAAAATATTTATTTCAAAATTCATGGGGAAGTTTCAAATTCCACATCCAACAAGTACCCACTCTACATACTTTTTATGGACCCACAGTGAGATAAACTGGAAATACATGGAAAAAATGTGTTTCTTTACACATTTTTTTCATGTATTTTCAATTTATCTCACCGTGGGTCGATCAAAAGTATTCATAGTGCATACTCATTGGATGAGGGATTTAATTCTACATTGAAAGAGTGTACAAGAAACACATTTTTTCATGTATTTCAAGTTGATCTCATTGTGGATCCATCAAAAGTATGAAAAGTGAATACTCGTTGGATGAGGAATTTAATTATGAATCGAAACAGTTCCTACACTTGAAATTTGAGTGAACATATAAGGAGATAAGTCAAAAATACAATAAACAAAAAAAATAGTTTCTTTCTTTCCCTTTGAAAATTCAAAACTCTTATTTTATCAACCTTAAAAAAATTCTAATGGTTTTTTGAGGTCTTCCTTGCACCCCAACAACTCTTGACAACATCATTTTGGTTCTCTTAGCTCAACGCCCACCAAGAACACTCATATATAGTAGTGATTTTGGTTCCTTGGAGGCTTCCCTAACACGCCAAATGCCCTCTCCCTCTCATATATATAGTTTTCTAGATTATTCCCAACCACTTAAGTCTTCTTTGGTACAAACCTTGGATGGATCTCTTCCTAAGGCATCATTTGTTCAATTTTCCTTCTTTTATTAGTAGAACATTATGGTTCTATCCTCTCTCTCACATGATGCCTCCATGTAAAGAATTTTTTTTAGATGAGGCCAACTCACCTCTCTTTAGTGTATTCCAAAAGTTATCTAGAGCCCTCACATAACACACATGACATTAAACTAGGGTCCCCACTCCTATATTATATCTTGATACCCACATTTCATTGCCCAAATATGGAAAACAAATGTAGGGTAAATTGTTAGACTCTTGGATCCATAGTTTAACTACATGTTTCCAAACTTTCCCAAACATGAATAAATATCAATGCTTACTTCTCATATGTAACCAATTAGAAGGCATAAAACTCTACTACTCTATATATTTACTTATAGCTCAAAGACAACAAATTGACTAGTTCCACTTATAGGTGCATCATTATGCAGGACACACTTTATCGAGCTCCAAGGCCATTTTTTAACCTCCTAGATACCTATAGAAGAAATTGTGCATATTTTTGTAGGTTCACTAAGCTTGAGGTCAATGCATCCAAGAATATATTGATCTTTTTACTGAGATTTAGATCCAACTCTAGATCACGAACTTTGAAGAGCCATGTATTCTCAAATTTAATTATGGTATGTTAGTTTTTTTTCGACATGAAGTGAATTTATTTGAGAGAAATTTTTTATACCAAACCTTTCCCTATTCCCTTTCCATGGAACACAAACTCTACAAATTCCCACATTTCACTTCTTCTCACCATCCTAGTCCATGCCCAGTTCTAGTCACGCGTTGACCTATCTGTAACATACCCAGTCACCCACAGGCCGGGGTACGCTACCTTCAAGCCCACCCTTGGGCCTCTTTCTTTTATCGATACCTTTTTAAAATTTAAGGATGCATAAAAGGAAATACTTTCACGACATGCACAACAGTAGTCGGCAAGCATGCATAGTCAAAATATTCAATTAAACGATAATTAAATATACAACGGAAATACATTCATATACATGCAATTGATACCATAACAAAGAGCACTTATCTTTATGAAATATGACACCAACTGGCTGCAGAACAAGGACACTCCACCCAAACATAGAAATTATTGTTCCAAATATCAACATCAGTGTCACCCCCAAGCCAGGGCTATAAATCCACAAGGACGGTTCCAGAGTTTTACTTGGCTTCCCAAACCAGTCAGCACCCAAGCTCTCACAAGCTTCCCAGCTCTCACAGCAATCCAAGTACCCATCTCTCTTCTACCCAGCTTGCACCACCTGAGAGAACGGACCTCCACCCTTCTCTGCCATGCAGTCCCTCAAGTGGTCCTTCTCCTTATTCAGGCTCCAGTGCAACTGGTCCAGAATCTCAATGATGGAACTCTCAGGACTCACAGCTGTGAGCAACGTTGAACACAAGCCAACGCATCTTAGACACACATGCCTCAAATCACAGCTAGATCATACCAACGACCACTACAACCAACTATCATGTGGCTAATATTCAGCAGTTTGGTTCCCCTTTCCCAATACAAGACGCAGATGAGGATGGATCAATGAAAGGGTAAGTGGGTGCATGAAAGTGTGTGAGGAAAATGAATGAACGTATAGGAAAATCAATAAACAAGCCATTAGTTAAACCCTGCCATCAAACTAAAGGTGGGTTTAAGTAATTTTGTGGGGAATCAAGAACCTCATGGCCTTCCCCAAGAATCTCACATAACCAATCCCCTCCCTTAGGAAAAAAGGGTAATTAACATAGGAATAAACAATTAGCCCCTCAAGCCCTCTCTCTTGTGGAATCATATCCCCCTATAAATCTAGTCCTTGTCCATCTAGTAGCAAGCCATGTATTTATTATTAATAATGATAGAAAAAATTACATGTCTTGGGCACACTGGCCTTTTAATAATTGTTTGGGCACCGTGGCCTCTCAACATTGTAATAATACATTATTTAAAATGGGGGTTCAAAATTTGGGGTGTTACATCCCCTCCCCCTTATTTTGGCACCATCCTTAGTGCATATACAAAATAGAGATCAAAATCTCAATTTTATTCAAAAATTTGTAGGTACTATGCCCGCATGGCATCTTCATGCTCCCAGGTAGCATCTTTAGGACTGTAGTAGGTCCACTGAACTTTTACTAGCTCTATAACTCGATTCTGGAGCATTTTGACTTTTTTGTCCAATACCCGCACTGGATGAACCTGAAAATCTCCCTTTGTCTCTACCTAAATCATATGCCAATCAATAACATGGTTAGGGTCATGTACACATTTCTTTAGTAAAGATACATGAAATACATTATGCACATTCATGGAAGCAGGCAATGCAAGCATTTATACAACTAGCTCTATTCTGTCCAATATTTCAAATGGACCACAGAATCTGGTTGCCAGCTTTGTACAACTACCCAATTTCAAAGAGATTTTCTTAGGCTTCACTTTCAAAAGTACATGTTCCCCTACTTTAAATTCTTTAGATGTTTTGTTCTTGTCTGCATAGACTTTCTGTCTATCCTGAGCTGTCATTAAATTCTTCTTGATCTTAACCGCTTGGTCTTCCATGTCCTTGAGCAACTCTGGACCAAGTACCACTCTATATGTTGGGTTGTCCCAACTTACTGGAGTATTACATTTCCTACCATACAAGGCTTCAAATGGACTCATTCTTAATTAATCTTGATACCCATTATTATATGAAAACTCAACCAAGTGTAAGTAATCTTCTCACTTAAATGGCTTATCCATCACATACATTCTCAGCATGTCTTCAATTATTCGATTGACCCTCTTTGTTTGCCCATCTGTCTGGGGATGATACGTGGTGATAAATTTTAGATTTGTGCCAAATCCTTTAAACAATCCCCTCCATAATTTGGATTTAAACTTCGTATATCTATCCAAGACGATTGTCCTAGGTATCCCATGCAACCTAGCAATTTCCTTCATGAAAATTTATGCAATATTAGTCATTTTATGCATTGTCTTCACAGGCACAAAATGAGTAGCCTTTGTTAATTTTTCAACCACCACCATGATTGAATCATGTTGCTTATTTGTTCTAGGTAATCCTGTGATGAAATCCATGGTGATCACTTCCCATTTCTTCTCTGGAATTGGCAATGGCTGCAACAACCCCATTGGGTGCCTATGCTCGGCCTTCACCTTCTGAAATTCCATACATCGAGCGATGTAATCAGCAACATCCTTCTTCATTCCCAGACAAAAGAACTGGATTCTTATTGTTGTAGTTGTTTTCTGGTATACAAGATGTCCAACATAAGGGACATCATGCATTTCCTTCAGTACCAAATTCCTCAGTTCTCCAAAACTAGGAACATAGATTCTATTTTTATGCATGATTAATCTGTCTTCCTTTATCTCATACTCCTTTATTTTATGTTGTACATATCCTTGTTGTAATCTTTCCTTTACCTGTAAGTAATGTTGGTCTGTAACAAGACCATCTAAAATTCTTCTCTTCAAGTCTGACTGATGCATACTGATAGCAGTAGCATGCATGGTATACTCTTCTACTAAGTGCATCGACAACTTTATTCTCCTTTCCCTTGATATGCTTGATATCAAAGTCATATTCACTTAAAAATTCCAACCATCTTGTTTGCCTGGAATTCAAGTTTGTTTGTTCAAAAAGATACTTCAGGCCAATGAGGTCTATCCTTAATTTGAATTTCTTCCACATGAGATAATGCCTCCACATCCTCAAGGCATGAACAATGGCAACAAGTTCCAAGTCACGCGTGGCATAGTTCCTCTCATGTTCCTTAATCTTTATGGACTCATATCCAATGACATGTCCATTTTGCGTGAGGATTCCCCCAATTCCTTCCTTACATGCATTTGTACATACCACAAAACTATCATTTGGGTCAACCATCTTTAACACAGGTGCACTAGTAAGTAATTCCTTCAACATATTAAAATTCTTTTCACACTTGAGTGTCCATTCAAATTTAGTTCCCTTCTTTTGAAAAGAAGTGATGGGATGAGCAATCTTAGAGAACCCTACTATGAACCTTCTGTAGTAGCCAGCTAATCCCATAAAAGATCTGACGTCTGACACATTTCTGGGTGTTGGCCATCCTCTAATGGATTTGATCTTCTCTGGATCTATTGTTATGCCCTGCTCTGAAATAATGTGTCCCGGGTAATGGATTTTCTTTTGATAAAAATAACACTTACTCAAATTGGCATACAATTGATGTTCTCTCAGTACTTGCAATACCAATCTCAAGTGATGTTAATGCTCCTCTTCATACTTAGAATAGATAAGTATGTCATCCAATAATACTAGGAAAAACTTACCCAAATAATTTCTGAGTGTGTCATTCATTAAACACATGAAAACAACTGGTGCATTGGTCAGTCCAAATGGAACCACTACAAATTCATAATGCCCATACCTGGTCCTAAAGGTTTTCTTATGAATGTCTTCTTCCTTGATTCTTACATGATGGTATCCTGTCCTCAGGTCAATCTTTGAGAATATCTTTGCTCCTCTTAGCTAATCAAAGAGGTCATCAATTCGGGGTAGAGGATACTTGTTCTTTATAGTGTACTTGTTTAGTTGTCTGAAGTCAATACACAACCTCAAGGTTCCATCCTTGTTTTTGACAAAAAGTATTGGTGCTCCCGAAGGTGAAACACTTGGACATATGTACCCTTTCTTCAACAATTCCTCCAACTGCATTTGTAATTTTTTAAACTCTGGTGTGCTCATTTTGTAAGGTGTTTTTTACATCGGAGCAACTCTTGGCACTAAATCAATTGATATCTATCTCCCTCCTTGGTGGCAATCCTGGTATTTCTTGGAATACATCTTCAAATTCTTGTAGTACCGAGAAATCTTCGAGGCTTGGCCCCTTTTCATTTTCTGTCTCTTCCACATGAGCTGCATATAATTGGCATCCTTTCCTAAAACATATTTTTAGTTGTAAGGATGAAATCTCCCTTATAGAGATGGGTCTTGGAACTCCTTTCACAGTGCTCCTGTTTTCCATTTTCATCAAGACATGTAAATGTCTTGTTATGACAATCTAGGACAACATTATGCTTGTCCAACCAATCCATTCTAATCATAATATCATAAGACCCCAATGGTATGATGTTTAGATCCATACTAGTATTCACACCATGAAGACTTATGGAACAACTTATGACCATATCATGGATTCTTCTTTTGGTTCTAGTGGCTAATTGAACCAAACTTTATTTTCCAAGTTTACTTTTCTCCAAATGTAATCTATCCACTATCTTAGGATCAATGTAGCAATGACTTTCTCATGAATCAATCAAAATAGAAACAAGTTGATTTATGATCTTACCTTCCACCTCGATCATATTGGACTGGTACTCTGCTTGTCGATCATTTAAAGATGGATAGATTCTTCCCATATCTTCGATTGTTGTAGCCTCTTGGATGTTGTGTATAGTCTTCAATCTGTCCTTTCTCTGTGGGAAATCCTTGTACAGGTGATCGTCCTTGCATCCCCAACATTGGATTGGTGGTATTCCCCTTTTTCCCAAGGAATATTCCTTCTTGAAATCTCCCTTAGCATACTAGTCTTGATGATTTCTATTAGGCTCATTCCTATTGAAAGAAGGTTTGAATCCTTTCCTCCTCTAATCAGACTTCGCATTTTTCTTGTCCTTCCAAGATTTCTATAGATATTCTCTTCCCTGGCCTTTCTCATACAAGTATTTAGCATTCCTGATGGCTTCGGTCAAGGTCTTGGGCTCATCATACTTGATCTGTTCCTTATAAAAGGCTAGCAGTCCACTTAGAAATCTCTGTATTTTCACTTTCTCATCACCAATGAACCTGACATACTTTAAAAATCCCAAGAACTTCTTCTCATACTCTAGCATAGTCATGCTTCCCAACCTGAGTTCAAAGAACTCCTGCATTCTCTTGTCATAGAAATGCTCTGAGAGGTACTCCTTTGGGAAGTACTTCTTTAACTGCTTCCAAGTGATCCTACTTTCATTAACATGTTCCACTTGCTTCAGTTGGTCCCACCACATTACAACTTTCTCGTGTAAATGGTAGGTGGAAATATTGGCTTCCAGGTTGGATGAATAGTTATGCAACTGAAAATATCTCGTAAGCCCAAGCAACCATGCTTCAACATCATCTTCCCTTTCTCTTTCACCCTCAAAGGAAGGTGGCTTGAGCTTCCTCAACTCTCCTTGCAAACTATATACCTCTTGTTTCCTTCTTGGGTGTCTGACAGGATACACCTCTGGACTGCTTATGGGATCATATGATGCATACAAATTTCTTTCTGAGTAAGGAGGTGAGTGGTGTACATGAGCTCCGCTGGCACTTCTAGAATAACCATCTCGTCCACGATCATCCCTTCTTTCATTGTACCTGCCTTCTTCCTCTTGTCTTGAGCTTGATCCCTTCTTCATTTGTCTCTGTAACTGATTTAAGCTCTACAACACTCGAGCATTTATCTGACTTTTCTCTCTCACTAGTCTCTCGTTGTCTACTTTGTAGCTCTGCACTTCCATCTTCAGGCTTCTTACTGTTTCTATTAACGTTTCATGTTCTCCTTTTCGCTTGCGTCCATTAGACCATGTCTCTGCATTACCAAATCTAGTATTCTGGCCTTCAGCCTCCCTATCATGACTGGAGGCTCCCTCACCTTATTCCATATCCTCAATACACATCTTGAGTTGATGTGCTTAAGCCCCTTAATTCTGCAAAATGTGCAAGCGACCATTTTGTTAGAATTATGCATATGATAAACAAAATTGCCAAACCATGCTACAAGTCTCTTTATTTTCTTTTGTTCATGGAGATAATATCCCCATTCTCTGAAAATAACATTGTCTTGTTATCCTTGGCTAACATAGAATTTCATCCTGCGCAGGCACTTCCTTCAAACCACCTTCCCAGGTGACCACGACTAGAAACCACGGTTAAATCCTTCCTTATCACTTTTCTATCTCGAAGACCACCCATTCGGCCCTTATCCCTCCTTCCCTCATCTCTCAATATGCATATGACCACAACCATGACCCTGCGCTTAGATGAAAAACACTTGTCCAGAGCTTTGGGACTTCAGAACTTTTAGCCAGGACCGGATCAATGGTCCTCGTCTTCTTTCACAATCAACGATCAAGATCCACTTCGGGACTCTGCACTTCAGGAGTCTCAACCTTCCTCACTTTCCTCCTCCTGGAATGATTTTCCCCAGAGTTCATGATCTGCTGATGGGTGTCCTCCCACAAATCAGCGGCTGTGAATCGCTTTGGCTCTTCAGGTTTTGGAAGTTTCAAACTTTCCTCTTGCACTTTCTCCCAGGGTGCTTTTACCTGAAGTCGACGATCCTTTGATGTATGTTTTTTGGAATCAATGGTTGATATGTAATCTGACCTTCAGGAGTTTGCGACCCAATGCAAATTATCACATCTTTCCCCTCTGGAGTGCCCAGTCTCCGAACTACACTATCTGTCACCACGTGAAAAAATATTGCAAGTGGGCATGTGGCCTAATCAGGAGGGTGACACACGTCATGTTCTAACTGACCTTTCAATACTCCAAATGCTCAAAAATTACTGAAACGTGGCACACATCCCATGTGTCCACGTCATCCCAAGTGACGTCCGCAACCCACGTCACTTCAAGAATTCCAGGATCCACATCACCTCTAGGTGACATATTTGTGCCCCATCACTTTGGCTCTTCGGAAATCTCAAATTTCAAAACTTATCTGGCCCCACTGACTTTTATTTAAATCCTTGGAACTCATGACGCATGGATCTCGATATATCAATGGATGAGATCCTTTCGGGTATTCGGTTTTATGAAATCTCAAACTTCAAACCCCTCAAAGTACACGGGATTCTACCGTGTGTCCTCTTGAATCAGACGGTTGAGGCTTACTTCGGGACTTCACCCGAAATCCATAGATTTACGCCATGTCTCTTCTGTATCGGGCAACCTATATTCACCTTGGACGATCCAACGCTTGAGATTTACTTCGGGTCTCCAGCTCTCCGAGCTTCAGGAGTTTCAAATCTCAACTGAAAACCTCTCAAATAGATTTCTTCAGAGTTATTGATCTGCTGACACATACCTCTTGGTGATTGACGGTCAGGATCTACTTCGGCTATACGGAGTTTCGATGTTCGAGCCCTAACATGTCACATATATGCATGCCTTTCAATTTGTGGGGCCACGCATTGGCGGTTTGGATTAACCCTCTTTTCTCCCCGCAATTCTCCTAATGCTGACACGTAATCCCTTGGGGAAACTGTGGTTTGGATTGTGAGACCGCCTTGGGAAATTATCTCCCGTACAACTTGGTTCCCTGCAATTCCTCCTGTCCGTTGATTTCACTCTCCAATGGGATCTGACGGTGGTGACCTTAGCCTTTTCTTCCTTTTCATCGGGCAACCCTTGTTCACCCGTCCTCCGATCCAACGATCTCGGATCTCTCCCGATCCTATAGTGGCGATCGCTCCCAAATTTGAAGGGGGATGATCACGATCCTTTGAACCCCTTACAACTAATCTATGACGATCTAACTCCTGCGTAGATTTTTCAACGTCTTTCCTCCTGAGATTTTCAACTTCACGGTCAGAATTCGATCTCGACCTCGAGACTCTGACCAACAGACTCGGCCCATACTGGCCCAATGTTTCAACCAAAAGTTCTGATACCAAACTATAACATACCTAGCCACCCACAAGTCGAGGTACGCTACCTTCAAGCCCACCCTTGGACCTCTTTATTTTACCAATACCTTTTTAAAATTTAAGGATGCATAAAAGGAAAGACTTTAACGACATGCACAACAGTAGTTGGCAAGCATGCATAGTTTAAAGATTCAATTAAACGATAATTAAATATACAATGGAACTACATTCATATACATGCAATTGATACCATAACAGAGAGCACTTATCATTATGAAAGATGACACCAACTGGCTACAGACCAAGGACGTTCCACCCAACCATAGACAGTATTGTTCCAAATCTCAACATCAGCGTCACCCCCGAGGCAGGGCTATGAATCCACAAGGACGGTTCCAGAGTGTTACTTGGTTTACCAAACCAGTCAGCACCCAAGATCTCACAGGCTTCCCAACTCTCACAACAATCCAAGTACCCATCTCTCTTCTACCCAGCTTGCACCACCTGAGAGAACAAACCTCCACCCTTCTCTGCCACGTAGTCCCTTAGGCAGTCCTTCTGCTTATTCGGGCTCCAGCGTAACTGCTCCATAATCTCAATGCTAGAACTCTCAGGACTCGCAGTTGTGAGCAATGTTGGATAGAGGCCAACGCATCTCAGAGATGAAGGCCTCAAATCATGGCTGGATCACACCGGGGACCACTACATCCAACTATCACATGGCTAATATTCAGCAGTTCGGTTCCCCTTTCCCAAGGCAAGATGTGGATGAGGATGGATCAATGAATGGGTAAGTGGGTGCATGAAAGTGCATGAGGGAAATGAATGAACATACAGGAAAATTAGTGAACAAGCCATCATTCGAACACCCCCATCAGACCAGAGGCGGGTTTAAATAATTTCATGGGGAATCAAGAACCTCATGGCCTTCCCCAAGAAGCTCACATAACTAATCCCCTCCCTTAGGAAAAAAGGTTAATTAACATAGGAATAAACACTTAGTCCCTCAAGCCCCCTCTCTTGTGGAATCATAGCTCCCTATAACTCTAGTCCTTATCCATCTAGCAGTCATCCATGTATTTATTATTAATAATGATAGAAAACATTACATGTCTTGGGCACGCTAGCCTTTTAATAATTGTTTGGTCACCCTGGCCTCTCAACATTGTAACAATACATTATTTAAAATGGGGGTTCAAAACCAGGGGTGTTACACTATCCCTCACCAAACCCTAACCCTAATCAAGGAGTATCATTTCACCCTCCTCATTGGTGTCACTACCACAAAACATAGAATCACATTGTAGCCAATTGTCATGTTGAGAACCAAACCAGAAGAAAAATCATAAAGATTAAGATCAGATAATGGAGGAGAATACACCTTAAAAGAATTCACTAGTTTTTGTATTGAAGTAGGGATCAAGAGGGAGTTCACAGTTCCTTACAACCCTCAACAAAATGGGGCTGCTGAAAGGAAAAACAAAAATATCATTGAGGAAACCAAAGCAATGATACATGATCAGAGTCTACCTATGACTCTATGGGAAGAAGCATGTACGACAACAGTGTATGTTCAAAACAAAATTCCTCATCAGATCTTGAAGAACATTACTCCAGAAGAAGCCTTCACGAGAGTGAAGCCTGAGATTGGATACTTCAGAATATTTGGATGTCTAGTATATTTTCATGTACCTAAAGAGAAGAGATTCAAGAAAGAACCTCAGGGAGAAAGGGCACATTTGTAGGATACAGTGAATCCTCAAAAGCATATTGAATCTACATTCCTGGTCAGAGACAAATTGAAATAAGCAGAGATGTTGCCTTTGAAGAAGAAGTAACCTTCCAAAAATCTAAAGAAGCTCAGATGGAAATTGATAGTGAGACAATGCCTTCTCCCCCTTCAGCAGTTGATAGGGAGACAAACATTATTCCAGATGATCCAGTAGTTCCAGTTGATCCAGTTGTTCCAACCGATCTAGTTGTTCCAAGTGACATACCTAGAGATATTAGAGTTGTACATAAAACACATGCTTGGGCCCGACAAACTCTAAAAGAAGCAGAGGGACATAAATACCCTCAAGGAACAACTAGAGAAAGCAAGAGACCAAAGATATTCTCAAGCTACCTTTCGCCATGACTCGCATCATTGACTCAGAGCCATCTTGTCATGGAGCAACTTCAGGTGAACAAGTATAGAAAGATGCCATGACTGAACAATACCAATCTATATTGAAAAATTATGTATGGGATATAGTTCCAAGACCAGAGGGAAAATCTGTAGTGACTTACAAATGATGTATGGGATATAGTTCCTCACCCAACCCTAACCCTAATCAAGGAGTATCATTTCACCCTCCTCATTGGTGTCACTACCACAAAACATAGAATCACATTGTAGTCAATTGTCATGTCTTGTATCACCAAGCCACGTTTAAGCTCTATTACAATGATGAGAAATCTATGTATTACCCTAATTATCTCATGAATGCGACCCCTACTCTTGTACCAAAATGTGTCTGTATTAAAACCCTACTTATTTGTATCCTTCCTTTCTATTAATGACTAAGGAGAATCATCCCACTTTTTTGATCTCATTTTTACTCATAATCTTTGTATCCAAGATAAACTAGCCACTCTCCTTATTGAAAATGGTAGCCAAAAAACCTCATTTCTCATAATTTTGTGGCTCATCTTCAGCTTACCACCACAACACATCACTCTCCTTATCATCTAGGTTTGGTATGAAAGGACAACTTTCACCTACTAATTAATAAACATTGTGTAGTGAATTTTTCTATGGGATATTTTCATGATACCATTGATTCCGATGTCTCTCTACTCAACTATTCTATTATAATTTTGGGGATCCCATTCCAACACCAATATAATGTAGTATATGACACCAACCCCACTCAACTATTTTAGTATACTTTTGGTGATCCCATTCGAACACCAACATAATGTAGTATATGACAAAGACCAAAATACCTATAATTTTTTTAAAGATGGAAAAATATATGAACTCACATCCATTGTGGTCACCCTACCATCACTTCTCTATAGAAGTACTATTGTCCACCAAGTGAGTTTGCATAAATATATTCTGATTTTTGTTGAACACCCTATCAAGCCTAATCATGATTCTAAGCTAGCCCCACCTTCTATGCAACCTCTACTAGAGGAATATTTTGGTGTTTTTGAACACCCCACAAGCCTCCCTCCTATCTACACCACAGATAATGATATTCATTTTCTTCTTGGAGGCCCTCTCCCCAACACCCTCACCTATCATTTATCACCAGTAAAGGCAATAAAACAAAACAAAAAATCTAATCTCTCCTTGAATGTGGCCACACCCAATCTATCTTTTCACCCTATTGCTCCCCAACTTTCATTATCTCTAAGAAAGAGAAGGAAGAATGACATGTAGTGACTGATTATTGTGCTCCCAATAAGTCATTGTCAAAAACTACTATCCTTAACCATGAATTGAAAATCTGTTGGACTATCTCAAGTGCACTATTAGATTCATATGGCCTCCAAGAATACCTGTAAATCTACTTCCAAAACTAAATTTGGCTTCTATGAGTCGTTGGTAATGACTTTTGGCTCCACACTTTAAAGGAGCATATGCAACATGTGCACATAGTGTTGGAATTTTTGCACACCCACAAATTGCAGGTAAAATGTAAGAATTCCTTCAGGAAAAATTTAGTTTCATATCTAAGGTTTCTACTTATACCATAGGGTATTCACCCTGACCCTACTAAGATGAAGGATTTTGATTTCAAGCCAGTCCTTTGTATAGTGATAGCATCACATAGTTTTCCTAGAGGGTTCAAATATTATAGGAACTTCATTCCCCACTTCTCACACATTGAAAAACCATTGCACCAACTATCTAATAAGCTTGCCTTCATGTGGACCAAGGCCACCAAGGAGATTTTTCAAAATTAAAGATAGACCTATGTTCAAATCTTATGGCTCACCTTCTAGATTTGTAGAAACCCTTTGATTAAGATTGATGCTTCTAAATATGAAATTGTTATAGTACTTAAGAATGAGGAATATTAGGGGGTCTTAGGGCTCAAATCAAGAAAGGGAGACAATACTCAAGGAATGGGGGCTCCTTGAGGGATGAAGGTCATAAAAACCTCAGGAAATAACAACATCTTGATTGTTCTAGCAAGATTATAATTATGTTACTATATCAGTTCTTGTACTCATTCCTTCCATTATGCCTCTTTTTATACCAATCCAAGTTGGTTGAGACAGTTTGGCATGGGGTTTAGGGAGTTATATAAGTAGTTTTCCTATAAATCATGCTCAAGAGCATTTAATTTTCATGAATTTATATTTGTTAATCACTTTTTGAGGTGTACACACCTTTACTGAATGAGAAGTGAACGTGTATGCTCCCTTAATGAGAAGGAAGGGTGTATGGATTGCTAAGGAGACAATCTAGATATTCTATAGAGTGATCAAAGTCATCAAAAGAGGTGTATAAGGGGTATGGTGGATCAAGGCATCCACGACATGGAGGTGTCTAAATATGTTATAACAAATGCCCCTAATGTATGAGGTCAGAAGGGGAGATAATGGTCGAAATACATTATAATATCATGGAGGAAGTTGTTGAGTAGAACCAGGTGGAGTTCACCAGACTTCGGATCATGAAAGTGCCTACAACATAAACCAAGTTATTGGGTGAATCTCATCCTAAGGTAGGAATACCCATGCTCAAGTGTGAAAAATCATGGCCACCAAATATAT
>ML777847.1:776448-827651 GCA_009831015.1 Picea engelmannii | reverse complement strand
GTATCTATATATATATATATGTGTGTGTGTGTGTGTGTGTGTGTGTGTGTGTGTGTGTGTGTGTGTGTGTGTAGAGAGAGAGAGAGATCATGTCTACAAAAAAGATACATGGTGGATCCATGTCAAAATAGATCATAGGAATGAAAAAATACACAATGGTTCTATGTCTTAGTATGTATCAAGAGGATGAATGGAATTGTTATATGAACAAGTTGATCCTCCAAAAAGTACCAATGTCATATGGGTGAGCGGTATTTTCTTATACAACTTAGGGAGCAACATAAAGGGGAGACGCTACTATGACCCAAGGTCTTCAATCCAATCCCACCAATGGTACAAATCTATCCATGCAAATAAATGAGATGATGTCTAACATGGTATAAATTGTTTAGTTACCAATCATTAATGAATACCTTTAACAAATGTGAGACAACCCTCTAATAATGATAATGGGTGTCAAGGTACTTGGAACATTCTAGCAAGTGTGAATGGATGTGTTGTTGTTGAACACTTGTAGAATCTATTGATCAAGAAACATTGATGCATTCCCATTGTTGATAGCAAGGGAACCTTCCACCAATGAATACAAGCCCGAATTTACTATAAAATTTGTAGATCTCAATCCTAGAGAAAATGAGTCGATGTCAATGGGAAGAGATCCACTGGAAGGATGGAATTGAGGCATCCCCCATCATCCAACATGAGTGAGCACAAGGAATGTGATTTTAAGGTCTTGGAAAAAGGATATAAGAACACACCACCAAGTACATCTCTCGCATGCACAAGATGAAAATATTGCATGGAAGAGACCCTCTAAGCAACAATCGATAATGAAAGTTGTTGATAGAGGTGAGAAATTTTCCTAGTCATGAAAATGGAAACCAAGTTATAACATGAATCCAAACATGAGAATAGAGGCCTTTATGTCGAACACATAGAAAACCACTTAGTCAATGACCATTAATGAAATGTCATCTGTTGAGTGCAATGTTACCTAGGAATGAAGAAAATAAGTCCATGGTGCTATTTCTTGATGATTACAGTTGCATGAGACATTTTCCAGGACACAAACCTGAGAGAGAGCCCCTAAGAGGGGTTTGTGTTTCCTGTTTGAGATAACTATGGAATGTAGAGATGTCCTCCTCCTTACAGAGAGTTTATAAGAAATCCATATGATTCTCGTGTGTAATGCGGTGAGAAAGGATATCTGCAGAGTTGGACGTGCTTGTGGCTAAGCACAAGGTGAACGTGTGAATTCCCATAGAGTTGGGTGCATCGTCATGAGATGAAGATGAAGATCATGTATTAGCCTCCTCTGAGAAGAGAGTTGAGATGATGAACTCCATATGTCTCTCTTGTGTAATGCAATGGGAAAGAATATCTATTGAGTCGACGTGTCTGTGGGAGAGCATAGGTGAACGTGATCCTAGTGGTTGAGCACTAGTGAGAGTGGTTCTCCTGTGTAATACAGTGAGATAGAGATATGGACATCCCTATGGATGTGCCCCTAGTGGTTGAGCAATAGTGGGTGTATGAGATCCCTTGCTATATTTTTCAAGAGTTAGACCTTCCTGTAACCCTAATTGTAATGTAAAGGGTACAGTTCAGCCCCACCTTAATGTAATTGATAATTAATGTAAAAGATCAATTAATCTGGTTATTATTAATTATATTGTGAGTTAGAGAGGTCATCCCTATTGTGACAATAGACACTTTTGTTGACTAGGAAATTCTAATATAAGTAAAGGTAGATTCCCCATTGACGAATCATATCTTTTGTGTGAGTTTGGAAATTTCAGCAAGTACATCTTCTTGGGAAGAGTGCACACCTCTCTTGGGCGCTATTATTCTAGGGTTTGCAAGCACCCTCTTGTGTGCTAGGTTTTCTTGGTGGTGAAGGTATTTCTCTTGAAGAATATAGCAAAGGATTTGGTTGGGTTTTCTTCCCTTGTTGAGAAGGGTTTCCCAGGATACTTCTTGTTTTCTTGTGCATGATGTTTCTTCTTGTGATCTTGGTTATTGCAACATAATTGTTTGAGGTTTAAGTTAAATGATAAAAATGAATGAACTTCATGCTTAAACCTTGTTTATTGAAAAACCAGCATGGTATCATAGCATAGGTCTTGAAGAACCCATTGCAAAATTTTTTTTTAACCATCCTCTCTCCGACCCTCCCAGGGTTCCCAGAAAATATGTACAACCTGCCCTTCTGGGAGTTTTCAGCAGTTGGCACTTAGACATTGGGGCTAAAAAGGGAATAGGTTTGTACTTTTGAAAATTCAACAAGAAACATGTGTCTAATTTACTTTTCCCTTAAATAAATTGGACAATAAGTATTAATATATTATCTCATAATTACTTGGGAATTCGAAGAGAACTCATAGTGCCTCATAACCCACAACAAAATGGGGCTGCAGAGAGAAATAACAGAATGATCGTGGGTGATGCAAGAGCGATGTTGCATGATCAGGGCCTACCAATGCATTTGTGGGAAGAAGCATGCAATACTGCAGTTTATGTGCAAAACCGTTGTCCTCATAGAATACTTGGCATGAGTACACCTGAAGAAGCTTTCACTGGTAAGATTTTAAAATTTTTGGCTCATCTGTTTATGTGCATGTGACCAAGGATTCTAGGAAGAAGATGGAACCGACTGCTAAAATTGGGATATTTTTGGGGTACACAAAAACACCCCATCATTATCGTGTGTATTTTCCTAACAATAAGATGATTGTTATGCAACGGGATATAAAATTTGATGAAGGGAAAGCCATGCGGTTGTCGCTTGAGAGGGAGCTAGACTTGCATGCAGAAGAGGAACTACTGGTTCCCAAAGATGAGTTTCAAGATGTGGATCAGCCACATGAGGAGGTTCATGGAGTGGAGGAAACCACTCAAGCAGAGTGATCCATCAGAAATGGCAGAAAGTGCACCACAGAAGCTGACAAATTAAGACTAGATGTTGCACAGAATGTAGGAGCCCCTACTTCACAACGCAGATGGAGACAATCTCTTGATCAATTTACTAGATACATGGCTCTTATGCGTAAATGTATTGTGACTGAACCATATTTCTTTCAGGAAGAAGTGCAGGATCCCACTTGGGTTGATGTTATGGTAGAGGAGTATGACTCCATTGTCAAAAACAGTGCATGGGAAATTGTCCCAAGACCGATCGACAAATCAGTGGTAGGTTCGAGATGGATCTATAAAGTAAAGCAAGTTGTTGATGGGAGTGTGGAGAAATAAAAGGCCAGGTTTGTGGCTTGAGGCTTCTCACAGATCGAGGGGATAGATTATGATGAGACCTTTGCACCTGTCGCAAGGTACTCTTTCATAAGATCCATCCTTTCACTCTCAGCGTAGATGGGCTGGCGCATTCATCAGATGGATGTAAAAACTGTGTTTCTCAATGGGATCATTGAGGAAGAAGTGTACATTGAACAACCAGAAGGTTTTGAGACCTTTGACAGGGATTCACATCTGTGCAGACTGAAGAGAGCATTGTATGGGTTGAAGCAAGCACCCTGTGCTTGGTACACTCAGATAGACAGCTATTTCATCGAATTGGGCTTCACCAAAAGTGAAGCGTATGAAAACCTATACCAAATTTTGGTGGAGGGTAAGATCTTAATCATTGTTCTTTATGTTGATGATTTAATACTGACTGGTGATGAGAAACGGATACACTCATGCAAGGATGACCTTGCAAAGGAGTTCGAGATGAAGGATTTGGGCCTCCTTCATTATTTCCTTGAATTGGAAATATGGCAGTAAGATGGTGAACGCTTTGTGTCTCAAGGAAAGTATGCAAGGGAGATATTGGGTAAGTTTCACATGGAAGGTTGCAAACCCATGGATACTCCTCTTCCAGGAAACTGGAGGAAAGAGGATGCTACTTCTGGAGAGGTAATGGATGCTACTGTCTATCGAAAGTTAGTAGGTTCGCTAATGTATTTAATGAACACAAGACCGGACATTTTCTATGCAGTTAACCAACTAAGTCAAGCGATGGTTAAGCCTACCAAACTCTTTTGGAAGGTGGGTAAGCATGTCCTGAGATATATTAAGGGAACATATGAGTATGGATTATGGTACAGAAAAATGGATGAGGTGAAGTTGCATGGATTCACGAATGCATATTGGGAGGGCAGCCCAACAGATAGAAAGAGCACATTAGGGGGGATATTTAGTATCAGATCTACAGTTGTTTCTTGGTACAACATGAAACAAAGGTCCTTAGCACTTATTTCAGTGGAAGAAGAATACATGGCAGCGATTCAAGTTGCATGTGAGGCTATCTGGATGAGAAAGATCTTGGTTGGTTTGTTTGGTTCTCATTTAGATCTGCCAGTGATTCATTGTGATAATCAGAGTTGCATTAAACTCTAAATTAATCCTATGTTTCATGATAAATCTAAGCATATAGATATCTGGTATCATCATCTCAGAGATTGTGTGCAGCAAAATATCATGTTGCTTCAATACATTCCTATGGAAGATTAGGATGCAGACATTCTGACGAAGGCTCTCACCAGGAGAAAATTTGAATATCATAGAGACAGGATTGGGGTGAAGAATAATCCATTTCTTGTTGAGAGGGAGTGTTGAAAAGTCAACAAGAAACATGTGTCTAATTTACTTTTCCCTTAAATAAATTGACCAATAAATATTAATTTATTATCTCATAATTACTTGAAATAATTAACTGAAATAGAAAATCAGTTAACTATGGGAAATTCGAGTTCAAATGTTAGTTGGTAAGACATGGAGGTGACTTGAAGGTAATAGAGTTATAAGTGTAGTTATGGGAGTTGTGAAGTAGTTTAACTCAGTTAAGTGAGTTAAGCCCAGTTGTACTAGTTGTAAATGAACTTACACTAGTGAGAGTTTAGTGAATTAATTATTAATTAATTCAAATTCAGTGAACTCACATCCAACTGAAGATTCACCACGGTTAACTACATGCATGTCAGATCTAGTGGAGACCTAGTTGAGATAACAAGTGAAAGGGACAATTTGTCTATCAATTGTGATTTGAGTGAAGTGCACTCATGCAATCACACATGCAGTGGATATGCTCATGAGCATGTGCAAACTAGAAAATTTGAATTCATTTTGAGAATTCTAATTGTAGGGATTGTGCAGAGGAGGAAGGTTGTTTGAAGACAAAATAATGGCACATGAATTTGTCAATTTTTGTATAACACTATGAGACAATTGTGTTGTACTAAGAGCTCTTGGATTAGAGTTTTGTATGAGATTGTTTCATGATCCATGATATACATAATATATGATAGTGGGGTTTTTAGCATTATGCGTTCCCTATAAAACTTCTAGGTTATGTGTTATTGATATTTCACTTTGTTATCATGGTTTAATTTCCACAAGAATATTAGTAGAAGTGATTATGTATTTAACAATGGTATATAATTGTTAGATCAGGAGAATCCAGGAAACACTTAATTTGTATTGAAATTTTACATGTATGCCCTCCTTCAGTGCACCTCCATCAAGTATCAAACTACAACTCCAAGCATTTTGACTTTTTGGCCCTAGGGTTTCTAGGGTTTTGCTACTTTCTACAGAAAATTTCAGAATTGGGTTTCTGCAACTCCTTGAAGGAGCTATTCATCTTACCAGGGATATCATATCCTTCAAGGGCTTATTGTTGGCGGTCATAAGTCCAACAAAACCTAAAAGTTCTAGCCTAGCCTAGCCATTAGGTTTTCTATCCTAGTTGACAAGGGTTTGTGAAGACAAGACCTCAAGGAGATGAAGACATCAACATCTCAGCACTCTCAGTTATGGTCCCTACCAATGATAATACTTGGTTAATTGATAGTGGTGCCTCTAGGCACATGACCAGTCTTAGAGATCACCTAACACATTTTGTTGAGAAAGAGACACATCTACATGTTTTCCTTGGAGATGACGCCAGATATAATGTGAGAGGAGTTGGAACTTCTACCTTTCAACTAGATTCAGATATGCAACTTCAATTAAAAGAAGTATTATATGTACATGGAATGAAGAGGAACCTTGTCTCTATTTCTTCATTGGAAGACAAAGGCTAAAAGATTACCTTCTCATAAGGAAGAGTTCTTACATGGCACAAAGACTCTCATATAAATTATGCCAAGGTTAAAATTGGTGTCTGAGAAAACAACTTATACAGATTAACCATCAAACTAGTCCAAGCCCCACTACATGAGAATATCAGCTTGAATGAGATATGGTATAGAAGACTTTCTCACATTCATTATAGATCTCTCCCAACTCTAGGGAAAATGGTAACAAGTCTACCAGAAATACATATTCAGCATAAAGGTGTTTGCAAAGGTTGTGCTCTTGGAAAAAATGTTAAAGGATCCTTCTCAAGCAGTGGCAATAGATCCAAGGAAATATTGGAATAGATACATTCATATGTGTGTGGGCCAATGACTGATGCATCTATGAATGGGTAATTATACTATGTACTCTTCATAGATGATGACTCCTGGAAAACTTGGATTTACTTTCTAAAGGACAAGAATGGAGTCCTTGCAAAATTTCAAGAATTCAAAGCTCGGGTTGAGAACCAGACCGGAAGAAAAATAAAAGTATTAAGATCAGATAATGGAGGAGAATACACCTCAAAATAATTCACCAGTTTTTGTATTGAAGTAGGGATCAAGAGGGAGTTCACAGTTCTTTACAACCCTCAACAAAATGGGGCTACTGAAAGGAAAAACAAAGCTATCATTGAGGAAACCAAAGCAATGATACATGATCAGAGTCTACCTATGACTCTATGGGTAGAAGCATGTATGACAACAGTGTATGTTCAAAACAAAATTTCTCATCAAATCCTGAAGAACATTACTCCAGAAGAAGCCTTCACGAGAGTGAAGCCTGAGATTGGATACTTTAGAATATTTGGATGTCCAGTATATTTTCATGTACCCAAAGAGAAGAGATCCAAGTTAGAACCTTCAGGGAGAAAGGGCACATTTGTAGGATATAGTGAATCCTCAAAAGCATATCGAATCTACATTCCTGGTCAGAGACAAATTGAAATAAGAAGAGATGTTTCCTTTGAAGAAGAAGTAACCTTCCAAAAATCTAGAGAAGCTCAAATGGAAATTGATAGTGAGATAATGCCTTCTCCCCCTTCAGCCGTTCATAGGGAGACAAACATTATTCCAGATGATCCAGTAGTTCCAGTTGATCCAGTTGTTCCAACCGATCCAGTTGCTCCAAGTGACATACCCATATATATTAGAGTTGGACATAAAAGGCATGCTTGGGCCCGACAAACTCTAAAAGAAGAAGAGGGACATAAATCCCCTCAAGGAACAACTAGAGAAAGCAAGAGACCAAAGAGATTCTCAAGCTACCTTTCAGCCATGACCCACATCATTAACTCAGAGCCATATTGTCATGGAGAAGCTTCAGGTGAACAAGTATGGAAAGATTCCATGACTGAAGAATACCAATCTATATTGAAAAATGATGTATGGGATATAGTTCCAAGACCAGAGGGAAAATCTGTAGTGACTTCCAAATGATGTATGGGATATAGTTCCTCACCAAACCCTAACCCTAATCAAGGAGTATCATTGCAACCTCCTCATTGGTGTCACTACCACAAAACATAGAATCACATTGTAGTCAATTGTCATGTCTTGTGTCACCAAGCCACGTTTAAGCTCTATTACAATGATGAGAAACCTATGGATTACCCTAATTATCTCATGAATGCGACCCCTACTCTTGTACCAAAATGTGTCTGTATTAAAACCCTACTTATTTGTATCCTTCCTTTCTATTAATGACTAAGGAGAATCATCCCACTTTTTTGATCTCATTTTTACTCATAATCTTTGTATCCAAGATAAACTAGCCACTCTCCTTATTGAAAATGGTAGCCAAAAAACCTCATTTCTCATAATTTTGTGGCTCATCTTCATCTTACCACCACAACACATCACTCTCCTTATCATCTAGGTTTGGTATGAAAGGACAACTTTCACCTACTAATTAATAAACATTGTGTAGTGAATTTTCTATGGGATAGTTTCATGATACCATTGATTCTAATGTTTCTCAACTCAACTATTCTATTATAATTTTGGGGATCCCATTCCAACACTAATATAATGTAGTATATGACACCGACCCCACTCAACTATTTTAGTATACTTTTGGGGATCCCATTTGAAAACCAACATATTGTAGTATATGACACCGACCAAAATACCTATAATTTTTTTAAAGATGGAAAAATGTATGAACTCACATCCATTGTGGTCACCCTACCATCAATTCTCTATAGCACTACTATTGTCCACCAAGTGAGTTTTCATAAATATATTCTCATTTTTGTTGAACACCCTATCAAGCCTAATCATGATTCTAAGCAAGCCCCACCTATGCAACCTCTACTAGAGAATTTTTTTGGTGTTTTTGAACACCCCACAAGCCACCCTCCTATCTACACCACAGAGAACGATATTCATTTTCTTCTTAGAGGCCCTCTCCCTGACACCCTCACCTATCATTTATCGCCACTAAAGCCAATAAAACAAAACAAAAAATCTAATATCTCCTTGAATCTGGCCACACCCAATCTATGTTTTCACCTTATTGCTCCCCAACTTTCATTATCTCTAAGAAAGAGAAGGAAGAATGACATGTAGTGACTGATTATTGTGCTCCTAATAAGTCATTGTCAAAAACTACTATCCTTAACCATGAATTGAAAATTTGTTGGACTATCTCAAGTGCACTATTAGATTCATATGGCCTCCAAGAATACATGTAAATATACTTCCAAAACTAAATTTGTCTTCTATGAGTCGTTGGTAATGACTTTTGGCTCCACACTTCAAAGGAGCATATGTAACATGTGCACATAGTGTTGGAATTTTTTCACACCCACAAATTGCAGGTAAAATGTAAGAATTCCTTCAGGAAAAATTTAGTTTCATATCTAAGGTTTCTACTTATACCATAGGGTATTCACCCTGACCCTACTAAGATGCAGGATTTTGATTTCAAGCCAGTCCTTTTTATAGTGATAACATCACATATTTTTCTTAGAGGGTTCAAATATTATAGGAACTTCATTCCCCACTTCTCACACATTGAAAAACCATTGCACCAACTATATAATAAGCTTGCCTTCATGTGGACCAAGGCCACCAATGAGATTTTTCAAAATTAAAGATAGACCTATGTTCAAATCTTATGGCTCACCTTCTAGATTTGTAGAAACCCTTTGATTAAGATTGATGCTTCTAAATATGAAATTGTTATAGTACTTAAATAGGGAGGTCATGTTTCCAATAAAAGTAATCCTATAGGTAGGGTGTACTATTAACAGAGAAAATCAGAAAATAATAAAATTATATCCCTATGGTACGTCAATAATTCTTAAATGTAACTACCAATTAGTTACAAGAGGACCTACTTGGTCCCGATGCTTGAATGGAGGTGAAACCCTTGAGTTATCCTTACATTGATTATCCTTGCTCCAATCCATGCTTGCAAACCTACATACACATAAAAAATAACCTTTCTCAAACTTGATTTGAAGAAACAGAAATAAACATGAAATAACTACCTTAACTAACTATTAGGTAAATCAATTCCTTTACCAAACACTGGAAAAAGAGATCAATAATTGAATGTAACATAGAATTTGTGGGCTATAAAGAAGAGAGGTATCCATGTTGATTGTAATGAAATAGTAGTACAAAATCTATACATAATATGTTATTGGCACCTTTTGCAACTGTCGTCTGGGTTCCTCCATCCCCGAACCAGTCAAGACAGCTTCAAGACTCTAAAAATGTTCTCCATGCAAGAATGAGGAATATTAGGGAGTTTTAGGGCTCAAATCAAGAAAGGGAGACAATACTCAAGGAATGGGGACTCCTTGATGGATGAAGGTCATAAAAACCTCAGGAAATAACAACCTCTTGATTGTTATAGCAATATTATAATTATGTTACTATATCAGTTCATGTACTCATTCCTTCCATTATGCCTCTTTTTATACCAATCCAAGTTGGTTGAGACAATTTGGCATGGGGTTTAGGGAGTTATATAAGTAGTTTTCCTATAAATCATGCTCAAGAGCATGTAATTTTCACGAATTTATATTTGTTAATGACTTTTTGAGGTGTACACACCTTTACTGAATGCGAAGTGAACGTGTATGCTCCTTTATTGAGAGGGAAGGGTGCATGGATTGCTAAGGAGGCAATCTAGATATTCTATAGAATGATCAAAGTCATCAAAAGAGGTGTATAAGGGGTATGATGGCTCAAGGCATCCACGACATGGATGTGTCTAAATATGTTATAACAAATGCCCCTAATGTATGAGGTCAGAAGGGGAGATGATGGTCGAAATACATTATAATATCATGGAGAAAGTTATTGAGTAGAACCAGGTGGTGTTCACCAGACTTTGGATCATGAAAGTGCCTACAACATAAACCAAGTTATCAGGTGAATCTCTTCCTAAGGTAGGAATACCCATGCTCAAGTGTGAAAAAGCATGGCCACCAAATCAAATACACTATATATATATATATATATACACATGGTGGATCCATGTCAAAATAGATCATACGGATGAAAAAATACACAATGGTTCTATGTATCAGTATGTATCAAGAGGATGAATGGAATTGTTATATGAACAAGTTGATCCTCCAAAAAGTACCAATGTCATATGGGTGAGCGGTATTTTCTTATGCAACTTAGGGAGCAACATAAAGGGGAGACGCTACTATGACCCAAGGTCTTCAATCCAATCCCACCAATGGTACAAATCTATCCATGCAAATAAATGAGATGATGTCTAACATGGTATAAATTGTTTAATTACCAATCACTAATGAATACCTTTAACAAATGTGATACAACCCTCTAATAATGATAATGGGTGTCCAGGTACTTGGAACATTCTAGCAAGTGTGAATGGATGTGTTGTTGTTGAACACTTGTAGAATCTATCGATCAAGAGACATTGATGCATTCCCATTGTTGATAGCAAGGGAACCTTACACCAATGAATACAAGCCCCAAGTTACTATAAAATCTGTAGATCTCAATCCTAGAGAAAATGATTCGATGTCAATGGGAAGAGATCCACTGGAAGGAGGGAATTGAGGCATCCCCCATCATCCAACATGAGTAAGCACAAGGAACATGATTTTAAGGTCTTGGAAAAAGGATAGAAGAAGACACCACCAATTACATCTCTCACATGCACAAGATGAAAATGTTGCATGGAAGAGACCCTCTAAGCAACAATCGATAATGAAATTTATTGATATAGGTGAGAAATTTCACTAGTCATGAAATTGGAAACCAAGTTATAACATGAATCCAAACATGAGAATAGAGGCCTTTATGTCGAACACATAGCAGACCACTTAGTCAATGACCATTAATGAAATTTCATCTGTTGAGTGCAATGTAACCTAGAAATGATGAAAATAAGTTCATGGTGTTATTTCTTGATGATTACAGTTGTGTGAGACATCTCCAGGACACAAACCTGAGAGACAGCCCCTGAGAGGGGTGTGTGTTTCCTATCTAAGATGGATATGGAATGTAAAGATGGCATCCTCCTTACAGAGAGTTGATAATAACTCCAGATGATTCTCATGTGTAATGCGGTGAGAAAGGATATCTGCAGAGTTGGACATGCTTGTGGTTGAGCACAAGGTGAACGTGTGAATTCCCATAGAGTTGGGTGCATCGTCATGAGACAGACATGAAGATGATGTAGTAGCCTCCTCTGAGCAGAGAGTTGATATGATGAACTCCATATGACTCTCTTGTGTAATGCAGTGGGAAATAATATATGTTGAGTCGATGTGTCTATGGATGAGCACAGATGAATGTGATCCTAGTGGTTGAGCACTAGTGAGAGTGGTTCTCCTATGTAATGCAGTGAGATAGAGATATGGACATCCCTATGGATGTGCCCCTAGTGGTTGAGCACTAGTAGGTGTATGAGATACCTTGCTATATTGTTCAAGAGTTAGACCTACTTGTAACCCTAATTGTAATGTAAAGGGTATAGTTTGGCCCCACCTTAATGTAATTGATAATTAATGTAAAAGATAAATTAATCTGGTTATTATTAATTATATTGTGAGTTAAAGAGGTCAGCCATGTTGTGCCAATAAACACTTTTGTTGACAGGGAAAGTCTAATGTAAGTAAAGGTAGATTCCCCATTGACGAATCATATCTTTTGTGTGAGTTTGGAAATTTCAGCAAGTACATCTTCTTGGGAAAAGTGTACACCTCTCTTGGGCACTATTCTTCTAGGGTTTGCAAGCACCCTCTTGTGTGCTAGGTTTTCTTGGTGGTGAAGGTATTTCTCTTGAAGAATATAGCAAAGGATTTGGTTGGGTTTTCTTCCCTTGTTTAGAAGGGTTTCCGAGGATACTTCTTGTTTTCTTGTGCATGATGTTTCTTCTTGTGATCTTGGTTATTGCGACATAATTTTTTGAGGTTTAAGATAAATGATAAAAATTAATGAAATTCATGCTTAAACCTTGTTTATTGAAAAACCAACATGGTATCAGAGCATAGGTCTTGAAGAACCCATTGCACAAACAACTTCCAGCCATCCTCTCTCCGACCCTCCTAGGGTTCCCAGAAAATATGTACGGCCTATCCTTCTGGGTTTTTTTAGCACTTGGCACTTAGACATTGGGGCTAAAAAGGGAATAGGTGTGTACTGTTGAAAATTCAACAAGAAACATGTGCCTAATTTACTTTTCCCTTAAATAAATTGGACAATAAATATTAATCTATTATCTCATAATTACTTGGGAATTCAAAGAGAACTCATAGCGCCTCATAACCCACAACAAAATGGGGTCGCGGAGAGAAAGAACAGAATGATCGTGGGTGCTGCACCAGCGATGTTGCATGATCAGGGCCTACCAATTCATTTGTGGGAAGAAGCATGCAATACTGTGGTTTATGTGCAAAACCGTTGTCCTCATAGAATACTTGGCATAGGTACACCTGAAGAAGCTTTCACTGGTAAGATTTTAAAATTTTTGGCTCATCTGTTTATGTGCATGTGACCAAGGATTCCAGGAAGAAGATGGAACTGACTGCTGAAGTTGGGATATTTGTGGGGTACACATAAACACCCCATGATTATCGTCTGTATTTTCCTAACAGTAAGATGAATGTTATGCGATGGGATATAAAATTCAATGAAGTGAAAGCCATGCAGTTGTTGCTTGAGAGGGAGCTAGACTTGCATGCAGAAGAGGAATTGTTGGTTCCCAAAGATGAGTCTCAAGATGTGGATCAACCACATGAGGAGGTTCATGGAGTGGAGGAAAACACTCAAGTAGAACGATCCATCAGAAATGGAAGAAAGCGCATCATGGAAGCTGACAGATTGAGACTAGATGCTGCACAGAATGTAGTAGCCCCTACTTCACACCACAGATAGAGACAGTCTCCTGATCGATTTAATGGATATATGGCTCTTATGAGTAAATGTATTGTGACTGAACCATCTTTCTTTCAGGAAGTAGTGCAAGATCCTACTTGGGTTGATGCTATGGTAGAGGAGTATGACTCCATTTTCAAAAAGAGTGCATGGGAAATTGTCCCAAGACCGGTCGACAAATCAGTGGTAAGTTCGAGATGGATCTACAAGGTAAAGAAAGTTGTTGATGGGAGTGTGGAGAAATACAAGGCCAGGTTTGTGGCCCAAGGCTTCTCACAGATCGAGGGGATAGATTATGATGAGACCTTTGCACCTGTCGCAAGGTACTCTTCCATAAGATCCATCCTTGCACTCTCAGCACAGATGGGCTAGCACATTCATCATATGGATGTAAAAACTGTGTTTCTCAATGGGATCATTGAGGAAGAAGTGTACATTGAACATCCAGAAGGTTTTGAGACCTTTTATAGGGATTCACATGTGTGCATACTCAAGAGATCATTATATGGGCTGAAGCAAGCACCCCGTTCTTGGTACACTCGGATAGACAGCTATTTCACCGGATTGGGCTTCACCAAAAGTGAAGCGGATGCAAACCTATACCAAATTTTGGTGGAGGGTAAGCTCTTAATCATTGTTCTTTATGTTAATAATTTAATACTGACTGGTGATGAGAAGCTGATACACTCATGCAAGGATGACCTTGCAAAGGAGTTTGAGATGAAGGATTTGGGCCTCCTTCATTATTTCCTTGGATTGGAAATATGGCAGTGAGATGGTGAACTTTTTGTGTCTCAAGGAAAGTATGCAAGGGAGATACTGGGTAAGTTTCACATGGAAGGCTGAAAACCCATGGATACACCTCTTCCAGGAAACTAGAATAAAGAGGATGCTACTTCTGGAGAGGTAGTGGATGCTACTATCTATCGACAGTTAGTAGGTTTGCTAATGTATTTAGTGAACACGAGACCAAACATTTTCTATGCGGTTAACCAAATAAGTCAAGCGATGGTTAAGCCTACCAAAATATTTTGGAAGGCGGGTAAGCGTGTCCTGAGATATCTGAAGGACACATCTGAGTATCGATTATGGTACAGACAGACGAATGAGGTGAAGTTTCATGGCTTCATGGATGCATATTGGATGGGAAACCCAATAGAAAGAAAGAGCACATCAGGGGGGATCTTTAGTATCAGATCTATAGTTGTTTCTTGGTACAACAGGAAACAAAGATCTATGGCACTTAGTTCAACGGAAGCAGAATACATGGAAAGGAGTCAAGTTGCATGTGAGGCTATCTGGATGAGAAATATATCGGTTGGTTTGTTTGGTTCTCATTTAGATCTGACAGTGATTCAATGTGATAGTTAGAGTTGCATTAAACTCTCGATTAATCCTTTATTTCATGATAGATCTAAGCATATAGATATATGATATCATCATCTCAGAGATTGTGTGCAACAGAAGATCATGTTGCTTCAATAAATTCTTATGGAATATCAGCATGCAGACATTTTGACAAAGGCGCTCACCAGGAGAAAATTTGAATATCATAGAGACAGGTTTGGGGTGAAGGATAATCCCTTTCTTATTGAGAGGGAGTGTTGAAAAGTCAACAAGAAACATGTGTCTAATTTACTTTTCCCTTAAATAAATTGGACAATAAATATTAATCTATTATCTCATAATTACTTGAAATAATTAACTGAAATGGCAAATCAGTTAACTATGGGAAATTCGAGTTCAAATATTGGTTGGTAAGACATGGAGGTGACTTGAAGGTAACAAAGTTATAAGTGTAGTTATGAGATTTGTGAAGTATTTTAACTTAGTTAAGTTAGTTAAGACCAGTTGTAACTGAACTTACACTAGTGAGAGTTCAGTGAATTAATTATTAATCAATTCAAAATCAGTGAACTCACATGCAACTGAAGATTCACCACGGTTAACTACATGCATGTCAGATCCAATGGAGACCTAGATGAGATAACAGGTGAAAGGGACAGTTTGGATATCAGTTGCGATTTGAGTGAAGTGCACTCATGCAATCACACATGCAGTGGATATGCTCATGAGCATGTGCAAACTAGAAAATTTAAATTCATTGTGAGAATTCTAATTGCACATGAATTTGTCAATTTTTGTATGACAATGTCACACGATTGTATTGCACTGAGAACTCTTGGATTAGAGTTTTGTATGAGATTGTTTCATGATCCATGATATACATAATATATGATAGTGGGGTTTTTAGCTTTTGCTTTCCCTATAAAACTTATGTGTTATGTGTTCTTGATATTTCACTTTTTGATTGTGGTTTAATTTTTGCAAGAATATTAGTAGAAGCAATTTTGTATTTAAGAATGGTATATAATTGTTAGATCAGGAGAATCCAGGAAATACTTAATTTTTATTGAAATTTTACATGTACGGCCTCCTTTAGTGCACCTCTATCAAGTCTCAAACTAAAATTCCAAGAATTTTGACTTTTTGGCCCTAGGGTTTCGCTAATTTCTGCAGAAAATTTCAGAATTGGGTTTCTGCAACTCCTTGAAGGAGCTATTCAGCTTACCAGGGATATCATATACTTCAAAGGGATATTGTTGGCAGTCATAAGTCCAACAAAACCTAAAAGTGGTAGCCTAGCCTAGCCATTAGGTTTTCTATCCTAATTGACAAGGGTTTGTGAAGAATCCAAAATTAAAATGAGCAAATTTATGATCGGAGGAAAGCTTGATGGTTCAAGCAAACTCAATTCCAGGAAGACAAGACCTCAAGGAGATGAATACATCAACATCTCAGCACTCTCAGGTATGGTCCCTACCAATGATAATACTTGGTTAATTGATAGTGGTGCCTCTAGGCACATGACCGGTCTTAGAGATCACCTAACACATTTTGTTGAGAAAGAGACAAATCTACATGTTTTCCTTGGAGATGATGCCAGATATAATGTGAGAGGAGTTGGAACTTCTACCTTTCAACTAGATTCATATATGCATCTTCAATTAAAATAAGTATTGTATCTACATGGAATGAAGAGGAACCTTGTCTCTATTTCTTCATTGGAAGAAAAAGGCTACAAGAATACCTTCTCATAAGGAAGAGTTCTTGCATGGCACAAAGACTCTCATATAAATTATGCCAAGGTTAAAATTGATGTCCGAGAAAACAACTTGTACATATTAACCATCAATCCAGTCCAGGCCCCACTACATGACAATATCATCTTGAATGAGCTATGGTATAGAAGACTTGCTCACATTCATTATAGATCTCTCCCAACTCTAGGGAAAATGGTAACAGGTCTACCAGAAATATTGGACTTGATACATTCAGATGTGTGTGGGCCAATTACTGATGCATCTATGAATGGGTAATTATACTATGCACTCTTCATAGATGATCACTCCCGAAAAACTTAGATTTACTTTCTGAAGGACAAGGATGGAGTCCTTGCAAAATTTCAAGAATTCAAGGCTCGGTTTGAGAACCAGACCGAAAGAAAAATAAAAGTATTAAGATCATATAATGGAGGAGAATACACCTCAAAAGAATTCACCAGTTTTTGTATTGAAGCAGGGATCAAGAGGGATTTCACAGTTCCTTACAACCCTCAACAAAATGGGGCTGCTGAAAGGAAAAACAAAACTATCATTGAGGAAACCAAAGCAATGATACATGATCAGAGTCTACCTATGACTCTATGGGAAGAAGCATGTATGACAACATTGTATGTTCAAAACAAAAGTCCTCATCAGATCCTGAAGAACATTACTCCAAAAGAAGCCTTCATGAGAGTGAAGCCCGAGATTGGATACTTCAGAATATTTGGATGTCCAATATATTTTCATGTACCCAAGGAGAAGAGATCCAAGATAGAACCTTCAGGGAGAAAGGGCACATTTGTAGGATACAGTGAATCCTCAAAAGCATATCAAATCTACATTCCTGGTCAAAGACAAATTGAAATAAGCAGAGATGTTTCCTTTGAAGAAGAAGTAACCTTCCAAAAATCTAGAGAGGCTCAGATGGAAATTGATAGTGAGACAATGCCTTCTCCCCCTTCAGTAGTTCAGAGGGAGACAAACATTATTCCAGATGATCCAGTAGTTCCAGTTGATCCAGTTGTTCCAACCGATCCAGTTGCTCCAACTGACATACCCAGAGATATTAGAGTTGGACATAAAAGGCATGCTTGGGCCCGACAAACTCTAAAAGAAGCAGAGGGACATAAAGCCCCTCAAGGAACAACCAGAGAAAGCAAGAGACCAAAGAGATTCTCAAGCTACCTTTCAGCCATGACGCACATCATTGACTCAGATCCATATTGTCATGGAGAAGCTTCAGGTGAACAAGTATGGAAAGATGCCATGATTGAAGAATACCAATCTATATTGAAAATTTATGTATGTGATATAGTTCCAAGACCAGAGGGAAAATATGTAGTGACTTCCAAATGGATTTATAAAATCAAGCATGCAGCTGATGGAAGCATCGAAAAATACAAAGCAAGATATGTGGCAAGAGGATTCTCACAAGTAGAGGGAGTTGATTATGATGAGACTTTTTCTCCAGTAGATCGATACACATCCATCCATTCTATCATTGCACTAGCTGCTTCCATGGGTTGGAAGCTACACCAGATGGATGTAAAGACAACCTTTCTCAACGGTGAAATTGAGGAAGAATTTTATGTCGAGCAACCAGAAGGATTCGTTGTACACAATGAAATATCTCATGTATGCAGGTTAAAGAAATCCCTATATGGTCTAAAAAAACGACCATGTGCTTGGTACGCAAAAATGGATGTATTTCTGATGAGCTTGGGCTTCAACAAAAGTGTTTTTGATCTAAACTTATACTATCACATTGATGGCAATGAGTGTTTGATTTTGGTCCTATATGTGGACGACCTTTTCCTCACTGGTTCAGAGAGACTCATTACTAACTGAAAATGAGCATTGAATGCTATATTTGAAATGAAGGACTTTGGGTTGATGCACTACTTCTTGGGACTAGAATTATGGTAGAGGAGAGATGATATTTTCCTGAGTCAGGGAAAATATATTGTGGAGATACTGAAAATTTTTGGCATGACATAATGCAAATCCATGCCCACTCCAATGGTAATGGATTTGAAGAAGATGAGTGATATTGATTCAAGAGAGGTAGATCCACACTTATACCGACAGTTCATTGTATCACTGATGTATCAGGTTAACACCAGACCGAACATTTTCTATGAAGTGAATGTGCTTATCCAGTTTATGAGCCAAGAGAGATAGACACACTAGATAGCCACAAAACATGTATTGAGATACTTACGAGGCACAGTTGGTTATGGCCTAAGATATGCCTCCATTGTAGACTTGATCCTGAAAGGATATGCCAATGCAGATTTGGAAGGAAGCGGAGTGGACAGAAAAAGAACCTTCGGTTGTTGCTTCACTTTAGGGTCTGCTATGGTTTCCTGGTGTAGCATAAAACAGAGCTTTGTGGAATTGAGCATCGTAGAGGCAGAGTACATTTCATTGAGTGTAGCAGTCCGTGAAGCAGTCTGGCTTCACAAACTTCTGATTGACTTGTTTGATCATGAGATGGATCCTACTACTATTCATTGTGATAACCAGAGCTATGTAGTTGTGTAAATATCTCCGAGAACCATGTGTTTCATGACATATCAAAACACATCGAGATAAAGTATCAATATATCAGAGACATGGTATAGAGGAATACAATACATGTGCAATATATTCCTACGCATGAACAGATCGTAGATATCTTCACCAAACCACTTGCCAAGGCAAAGTTCGAGTATTTTTTGTGAGAGACTTGGCCTGATGGAGAATTTCTCACTACTTGAGAGGGAGTGTTGATGATTATAGTTGCGTGAGACATTCTCTAGGACACAAACCTGAGAGATATCCCATGAGAGGGGTGTGTGTTTCCTATCTGAGACAAAGCTAGAGTGTAGAGATGGCCTCCTACTTACAGAGAGATGAGAAGAACTCCAAATGATTCTCTTGTGTAACGCGGTGAGAAAGAAGATATATAGAGTTGGATGTGCCTATGGCTGAGCACAAGGTGAACGTGTGGATTCCCATAGAGCTAGGTCCATCGTCATGAGACAGAGATGAAGATGATGTATTAGCCTCCTTTGAGAAAAGAGTTGAGATGATGAACTCTAGATGACTCTTCTGTGTAATGCAGTGGGAAAGAATATCTGTTGAGTGGACGTGCCTGTGGAGGAGCATAGGTGAATGTGATCCTAGTGGCTCAACACTAGTGAGAGTGGTTCTCCTTTGTAATGCAGTGAGATAGAGATATGGACATCCCTATGGATGTTCCCCTAGTGGTTGAGCACTATTGGGTGTATGAGATCCCTTGCTATATTATTCAAGAGTTAGACCTTGTTGTAACCCTAATTGAAATGTAAATGGTACAAGTCGGCCCCACCTTAATGTAATTGATAATTAATGCAAAAGATAAATTAATTTGGTTATTATTAATTATATTGTGAGTTAGAGAGGTTGGAACTTTTATGCCAATAGACACTTTTGTTGACATGTCAAGTATAATATAAGTAAAGGTAGATTCCCCATTGAGGAATCGTATATTTTGTGTGAGTTTGGAAATTTCAGCATGTACATCTTCTTGGGAAAAGTGTGCACCTCTCTTGGGTGCTAGTCTTCTAGGATTTTCAAGCACCCTCTTTTGTGCTAGGCTTTCTTGGTGGTGAAGGTCTTTCTCTTGAAGAATATAGCAAAGAATTTGGTTGGGTTTTCTTCCCTTGTTGAGAAGGGTTTGCCATGATACTTCGTGTGTTATTGTGCATGGTGTTTCTTCTTGTGATCTTGGTTAATGCAACATAATTGTTTATGGTTTAAGTTAAATGATAAAAAGGAATGAAATTCATGCTTAAACCTTGTTTATTGAAAAACCAACACTATTGATTCTAGGTCAATATCTCAAAACTATTGCAACCTCGGGTTCTAATGGTTCATTAAACTTCTCCTGGAATCATTTGGTCAGGTGATCAACCAAATTCTAGACATAGACGATCGAGTGATCGACCAGATATCTACATCAGTCGGTCAAGTAGTCAATAAGCCTGTCGGTCGAACAGTCAACCAATAGTTGAAGATAGTCGGTCAATGGACTGACCATACAAGAAATCGACTACGATTTGGAGGTATGGATGGTCGATTCAAGCATCCTTGTTGAGCTGACTCAACAACATAGATTTGATGGATTCAACTCTAACCATCGACGGTTATATGTGGATAAGATCTTTCTAATTCCAAGGAAGTTGGTTAGATATTGAAGCTATAAATAGAAGACCCAGTGGGTCATTAATAACAAGTGTACAAAAACAAAGAGAACATGAAGTATTATGTGTTCAATATACATTGTGATGTTCTGATCACAATTCCTTTTGCATAAGTGATGTAATGGTGTCTTTAGATGCCATCTATTATCTTTGAAATTTGATTATCTTCAATTATCTTTGATCATTCTTATTTGGTTTGTATCAGGTTACACTCAATCCCCAACACGGTATCAGAGCAACTAGTTGTGAACTTACCTGTTGTCTGCAAATTGTGTTGAGTCAGATATGTTGTGTGATTGAATCTAGGTCGGTGTTTTGTTGACTACAACTTATGGAAACATATTAGATATATCTATATATCAAAGATGGCTTCAAAGATCTATCATATAGTCTTGAATGGAACAAATTATGTTGTATGGGCACCATACATGAAAACCCTAATGAAGAGTAAAGGAATGAGGCTTTCAGGGTCATGACAAACTATATCTCGTGGGAGATTCGATTTCACATCAGTGGAATCGACAACCCTCATCAAGTCTAGAAGAAGTTGAAGTCTCTATTTGACAGAGTTGATGAAAGCCACATAATGCAATTGGAGAAAGAGTTTATCTTTATGGATCCTCATTCTTTCGACAAAATAGAGGACTATTTGGCATGTGTGAAGGAACTACAATTGAAATTTGGAAAATATGGAAATAATTATCAAAAGAAAAATTGACAACTCATCAAGTTGGTCCTAATGAATTTGAGAACACCAGTTGACATGTTCATTTTAACTTTCCACACCAATTGGAAGGAACATAAGATGGTAAGGACTACACCTTTGAAGTGTAACAAACCAAATTGATTAATTTTTATCATAGTTTTTAATTTAAATTTAATTAATTATTAAAATATATTAAATGAGTCTTTTATTATTTTATTATTAAAAGTTGGGTAAAGTAATTAATGGGGGGATAAGATTGTTGGGGAATTAATGGGGGGATAAGGTTGTTGGGGAATTAATGAGGGGGATTTGAGAGAGGAGGATAAGGAATACAGAGAGGACTTGGAAGGGGGATCTAGTTTTGGTTTGGGAAATTCTGAAAGATAGAGAAGGGGAGAAAATTGGAAGAACAATTTTTTTGGGGAACTCTCACAGGGCACTATTGTTGCTGGGAACTTTGGGCTCGAGGGCCAGGAAACCACAAGGATTCCTGGAGATAGGGAGCTGGAGAGGTTGTTCCTAGGTTGTTGGGAGTTTAATATTCAGTTGGTTAGTTTGGGCAAGCACAAGAACTAGTGAACCAACGGCTGAATCAACCAAATCTGTAGGTGGAGGTATGTATTTTACCAGTTGGTATGTCATCCTTATGTTGTTATCATTAATATGTTGTTATGTTGTTGTTATTATGTTGTTTCTATTGTTTTCATTATGTTCTTATCATCGATATGTTGTTGTTTTTTATTCCTGGTATAAAAAAATAATGAAAGAAATTATAAACTAAATTTAGTCATTTCAATAGGAGATTTTAGAAAACTTTTATCTATTTTTGAGTTCTGAAAAAATAGTTAGGCTTTACACATGGTATGGGGAGAAAATTGGAAGAACAATTGTTTTGGGAACTCTCATAGGGCATTGTTGTTGCTGGGAAATTTGGGCTCAGGAGCCAAGAAACCGCAAGGATTCCTGGAGCTAGGGAGTTGGAGAGGTTGTTCCTAGTTGGCTGGGAGGTTAATATTTAGTTGGGCAGTTTGGACAAGCACAAGAACTAGTGAAACAGGGGTTGAGTCAACCAAATCTGCAGGTGGAGGTATGTATTTTACCAGTTGGTATGTCATCCTTATGATGTTGTTATTATGTTGTTATCATTAATATGTTGTTATGTTGTTGTTGTTATGTTGTTGTTGATGTTGTCATTATGTTTTTATCATCAATATGTTGATGTTGTTTATTCCTGGTATAAGAAAATAATGAAATAAATTATAAACTCAATTCAATCATTTCAGAAGGAGATTTTAGAAAATTTTTATCTATTTTTTTGTCCTGAAAAAATAGTTAGCTTTTACACATGGTATCAAAGCCCGGTTTCAAAACTGAAACCTGGGCATGACCACCCACAACAATGGGATTTTGTCTTTGTGCCAACATGGTCTGCAACCTCTTCATATGCAATCCAATTTGGGTTGTTACAAATTCTAAATGCCCCTCTTCCTTGAGGTTTAGTTGTTACCCAACCACTCCAGGATTGTAACTTTTTCCTCCAGTTCTTAATTCTCCCAGAAATGGAATACATGTCTCAATCATTACTCTGCCATAGGCACAGTTACACCATATTCTACAATCTGTTTCTCAAGATGAAATAGAGTCTCTAGCTTGTTTTTCACGAGGTAACACTCTTTCTTCATTTGTTGCAAGAAATATAAGCATCCTTCTCTCTTTTTTTATCTTGACAAAATGCATGAAACATTACACGGATATTCATTACTGGTCGTGCTCCTATACTTGAGCTACTACCCTTGAATTGGTGCACAGAACCATCAACTCTCTTGAAATCAACTGGTTCCTGATTGAGAGTCTTTGACAAGTCACCCAACAATTTCTCAGAATCCTCAAAGAAAAAAAAAAACAATCGTTGCAACAAAATATGGATTGCTCTCATCTTGCAGCTACTAAAGTTGTGTGAATTGATCATCGATGAATCCGTACTAGAACAGAGAAGTAGTTAAATTAATGTAAAGTTGTTTCATCTGAGAAACTGCTATCCCTCGTTCTCCTACCTCCTCTTCTTCATCTAGGTTGAATTAAGGTGGAGCCCTGGAAGATTCATAGAAATATAGAATGAGATCTCGTAATTTTTTGTTGATATCTTGGGGCCCGTGATATCCTCAATATTAATGATCAATGATCAATGCGTTGAAGCCACAAAATAGTAGTAGATATCTTGACATCTGTACCCTTTTCACATCCCTGCTCACCTCTGCCCTCTACGTTGAATTCATGATTCCATCTCCCCTTGGAGCATGTTCCTCCTGCCACCACCACTTTCATATGCTCATCCATGACAACCTCCTCCCTACTACGGAACAACTCCACTGGAGTGGGATAGCTTATTTCACTATGGTGGCTCCAGGAATCGATATATATATATATATTGGCTATATATTGGCTAGTTATTAATGTTAGTAAAGGGGATTTCGTGCATTTTAGTGAGTGTGTTATAGTACTAACATAGCTAGCAAGGAAAGAGGGTTAGCAACTTACTCGAAGTTACCAAGTTTAGAGGCTTTCGACCCCGAACTTTAGCCACTTACCCTAAAGAGAGTAATGTATGTTTATAGACAAGTAAAAAAAAACTTACACCTAACCCTATGTTTGCAAGTATAAGTTTGAGTGAATGTGGGATGCCTTATGCTCTTCCCTAATAAGCATTTGGTTTGATGCAGATTTAGTTATTCAAAATGGTTAGGACTCGGAGAAATCAAAGTCGAGGGGAATCGTCATAGGGACTGCTAATGTTGGCACTGCCACCACCATCACCTGAATTAGCTCTCATTTTTCTCTCTTTAGAGGATATTAATGAGACATTAAAGGGACACCAGTCAGTTGATGGTCGAAGTGGAACCCCCACCATATGGAGTAGGTAACCCTAAAGCATCGAGAGAATTAGAGGGAGGGCCTCCACTAGGGGACATCACCATATAACTACAAAATATCAAATTCCCAGAGTTTGTTGGGGCTCGTGCAAATGAATGCGTAGAGGCATGGTTGGAAGGAATGATGTGATGCTTCACCTTAAGAGACTATGCTTCCACATATAAGGTGAAGATAACAATATTTCAGTTGAGGGAAAGTGCTTTGAACTGGTGGGGTAGTCTAGAGAGGTAGTTGCACCTTACCCCAAACACTATCTCATGGGATATTTTTGAAGAAAGGTTTCAGAGGAAATATTTTCCTGCATACTACGAGGAACAGCAGGTAGGAGCAATTCATGCTCTAGTTTAGGGAAATAGAACCATGGAAGAGTACAAGATCAGGTTCATGGAGTTAGTAAAATATGTCTTGTACATGGATACCAATCAACGATAGGAATAACATTTTGTGTATGGGTTAAACCCTAAGATAAGGGCCATGGTATGGATGTGAAAACCATCATCAATTGTTGAAGCAATTAAAAATGCTCATTACGCAGAGGAACATATGAGCTTAAACAAAAGTATGAGATCAACCATTCCACAACATCTTGGATTCGTGGGGAAGACCCCTAGGACCATATGGAAATAGAGTCTCTCCTAGAGCAGTTACATCAGGTATTTCAATGGCAGTGAATATAGCATCCCACTCATCACCAACGATGCAGGAAGGTCAACGAACTTCTAAGGGAGAAACAAGTAGGGGTAGGGGTTCCAAGGGAAGGAACTCATTTCAGATACTGTCAAAGGCAATGCGTAGGTTCCATCTTGTGTTACTTGTTGGGAGTGTGGAGGACCCCATTACCAGTGTGACTGCCCAGAGTCACAAGTAGGATTTGTGCATAGAGAAGGAAAGGCCTCGATGAGAAGAGTGAGTCGTAGCCACCAGATTTATGCAGCGATCAATAACCTCCAGGAAGAGAATAAATCCACTGTAGTGGAGTCATCAGGTACACTAAATCATGTGAATGTTAAAATTTTATTTGATCCTGGTGCTACAGATAGTTTAATTTCACTTGGTGCATTAGAAAAGTGTGGGTTGGTAGACTACGAGCACGATGACTTTAAACAAGTCGAGATGGCTTCGGCGAAAAAACCAGTGGTAGGACCTAATGTTGATAATTGTATAGTAGACTTGGGAGTGTGTAATACTAGGTTGAAGATTTACGTCACTGCTCTCGGGACGTATGACCTAATCATCGGAATGGACTGGTTAGAATCCCATCGAGCTATGGTAGATTTTTTCGCAAAAAGGGTTCTTTGTGTTGATGATGAAAGAAGGTCAGTAGAGATCCACGGTGTATGGAGGAAAGTGTCTCTATGCTTTATCTTGACCATGAAGGTTAAACATTGCATGAGGAAAGGTTTTTGATTGTATATAGTGGAAGCATTCAATGAAGGGAAAGGACCCTCCTTGGATCAGTATCTAGTATTTTTGGAGTTTAATGATTTTTTTCCAAAAGAGTTACTAGGGTTACCTCCTGAGAGGGAGCTTGATTTTACCATTGAGCTAAAACCTGGCATGGAGCCAATTTCCAAGACATCATATAGGATGACGACACCAGAAATTTGTGAGTTGCAGATGCAGTTGAAGGAACTAATTGACTTAAGACTAATAAGGCCTAGTGTCTCACCTTGGGGCGCATCAGTAATTTTTGTGAAGAAGAAGGATGGTTCCTTATGACTATGTATATATTACAGGGACTTGAACCATGCTACAATGAAAAATAGGTACCCAATGCCAAGGATAGATGATATCTTTGATCATATGAAAGGAGCAACAATGTTCTCAAAAATTGATCGTGAATCAGGGTATCACCAGTTAAGGATTAAGGAAGGAGATATTCCTAAAACTACCTTTCGAACTCAGTTTGGGCATTACGAGTTCGTTGTAGTACCTTTTGGTTTGACCAATGCACCAACAATATTCATGAACCCCATAAATGGTGTATTCCGAAAGTACTTAGAACGCTTTTTACAGGTCTTTCTGGATGATATCCTCATCTATTCCAAGAACGAAAGAGAACATGAGGAACACTTACGAGTGGTGTTGTCGTGCCTTAGAGAGAAAAAATTGTATGGAAAGTTGTCAAAGTGTTCTTTCTTCCAGAAATAAATTCACTATTTAGGTCATATCATTTTCGGTGAATGAATCTTTGTGGACCCAGAAAAGGTAAAGGCCATTATGCAATGGCCAGTGCCGAAAAATGCTCATGAGGCCGTAAGAAGCTTCATGGGTCTTGTGGGTTATTATTGGAGGTTTGTGGAAGGGTTCTCTAAAATAGAGAAACCCATCACCACCTTGCAACGCAAGGGGGTTAAGTATGTATGGAAAGAAGAATGCAATATTGCATTCATCGAGCTTAAGAGGTTACTAACTAGTGCACCAATTCTACGAGTGTCGGATATGGGAAAATACTTCACAGTCTATATAGATGCCTCGAAGCAAGGATTGGGGTTCATGTTAATGCAGGATGGTGGAGTGATAATGTATGCATCAATAAAGTTGAAGCAACATGAGGAAATTTACACTACTCATGATTTAGAGTTGGCAGTTGTAATGCTAGCTCTGAAACTGTGGAGGCACTATCTAGTGGGGCAAAAATTTGAGCTCAAAATAGGCCATGAAAGCTTAAAGAATCTCTTCACTCAAAGGGATATTAATGTCAGGCAGAGGCAATGGAGTGATTTTATGAGTGAGTAAAATTTTGGAATTTTGTACATCAAGGGAAAGGAGAATGTGGTCGCGGATGCCTTGAGCAAGAGACCATGTGTCTTCTCTTTGGTACCCTTAAAATTTAATCTGAGGGAACATGTGTTGGGGAAACTTCTTGGATATAGTTGGTATTCAAAGTTTACTTCAACCCTCTAGAGTGGGAGGCAAGTAGAGAAAAATTATGAAGGATATATCCTGGAAGAAGATGGATTGTTAAGATATCATGGAAGGATGTATATCCTCGAAGGTGGGGATATTCAAAGCATCATACTCAAGGAATCCCATAGAGAAATGTATTGTGCACATCCGGATGTGAAGAAAATGTACGCGAACATGAAGAATCTTTTCTTCTAGGTAGGCATGAAGCATGATGTAGTCCATTTCATCGTTAAGTACCTAGAGTGTCAATAAGTGAAGGCTGACCACCACCACCCGATAGGTCTTCTACAACCGAATGATGTTCTTATGTTCAAGTGGGAGGTCATTTCTATGGATTTTTTTGTGGGATTGCCACTCACATTGCACAGACATAATGTCATTCTTTTGATAGTTGATAAGTTGACCAAGAGTGCTCATTTTATTCCAATTAAAGACACTTATGATGTCACTGATGTGGCACATGTGTTTATAAGTGAAGTCATCTGTCTGCACGGGTTACCCAAGAAGATCATTTCAGATAGGGACTCCCGATTCACATCTAGGTTTTGGACAAGTTTGCATTCATCATTAGGAACTCAGTTGAACTTAAGCACAACATATCATCTTGAAATAGATGGGAAAACTGAGAGAGTAAATAAGGTTATGGAAGACATGCTTAGGATGTATGATATGGATAATCAAACCCATTGGGAGAAGTATCTACCTTTGGTAGAGTTCGCCTACAATAACAGTTTTCATAGCTCCATTGGAATGCCACCCTATGAATATTTGTATGGAAGGCCATGCAAAACACCATTGATTTGGGAAATATTAGAGGATCAAGTGACAGTTGGGCCAGAATTGATTCAAGAGATGGAGGAACATGTGATTGAGATTAGGCAGTGACTAAAGGAAGCACAAGATAGAAAAAAAACTTATGCTAATACACATGGGATTGAACGGATTTATAAAGTGGGAGATCAAGTTTTCATTCATATTAGCCCTAATAAGAGTACTATTTGGTTCGGTAAGGGGAAAAAGTTGTCACCTCGATTTATAGGACCATTCAAAATCCAAGAGAGAATTGGACCTATTTCCTAGCATCTCATATTCCCACCCCACTTGCATAAAACTCATAATGTTTTCCATGTATTTGTTCTATGTCATTATGTTGTTGATGAATCTCATAAACTGAATTGGAAGGAATTGCAGGTATCGGACACGGGAACCCTCATGGTTGAACCGTTACACATATTGGATCGTAGGGTCCAACAACTCAAGAATCGCCTGGTAGACCAAGTTAAGGTCTAGTAGGACAAGTATAGCCTGGGATCTGCTACTTGGGAGGATGCAGAGACCTTACGAAGAGATCATCCCTCGCTTTTTTGACCACCTAGGGAATATGTTTTCCCGAAGGTTGGGTGTATGTAATGCCACCTTTTAACTTAAACAACTAGAATTACTTAAGGCATAATAATCTTTATTTTCTATTCACTATGAAACTATTAATTATACACTTGAACTTCTAAGACATATTAACCTATGTGAATGTCAATTCTATGAATGTTTAACGTTATTTGAATTATGATGGATATTATGCAATCTATTTCTAACTTGAAATTTTTGACATTTAAATTTGTTGGTACATGGATACCGGATTGAGATTATGAATAAATGCATTTACATGATAATAATGCATGGATATTTATGGGTTTGTTTTATAGACTAATCTGCAAGTCAATAGGCTATGAAATAGCTAGAGAATAATCATGATAAAAGGTTGATGTCATGAACATCGACCAAGAAATAGTATGGCATGAATCTTGTATGTGAAATTGTATTGGTTCAAATGAATTGCTATGATGTGTGGAAAAGCACAGGTTTTTCAGGTGGTGAGACTACCTAAAACTGAATATACGATTACGAAATTCCCAGCAAAACAGTCCCACTGTATGGTCCATGGTAGGTTGTTGACCCTAATTCTATTAGGAGGGGTGGAGGCATTTCCCACCATGTATCCTATGAAACCTGGAGTCATGGGAGGACGGTGTTAGATCACTCTCCCCTAGGCGTGTGATGATGACTGTCAGATGCTTGTTGGGGAATCTTGGTCAAGAGAGTTGACACTTTCGCTTACAGGTTCTATCTGGAGTTAGGTCAATATAGTTGACACTCCAAAATAGTCCAGCAGAGGAAGGATGGGGATGTAATATGGAAGTAGGTTAGGGAGGAAGGATGACTAGAATTAGTTGAGAGTGTGTGGGGCTTTCGCCTTATGGTAGAATTTTTTGATTTCCTCCTTTTAATATGTGTGTGTGTGTGTGTGTGTGTGTGTGTGTGTATTTTCTTAACTGAACTACAATTATCTAAGTGAATGTTGCTTGTGCTAAATTATTATAATTGAGGGATTTCACAAACATTTAATTGGTCTACTATCTTTTATGAAATGAATGGTCTTGTTGATTGGATTGAACGCATGCAAGAATTACTTTAGGAGTGATAATTATTTTCATTGGTGTAATTATTTATTTATTTATTTTGATTAGGGAATGTGTGAATCATGTATGTTCTAGCTACACATGCATGCCTTGCACATGTACACTAGTATGTATAAGTGTTTTAAATCGATGATGTTGTTTATTTGATGGGATGTATGAATCGTGTGTCGTTACCCTTGTATTGTAAATTAATCTAACTTCGGGATGAAGTTTCTTGAAGGGTGGGTGTATGTAACAACCCAAATTGATTAATTTTTATCATAGTTTTTAATTTAAATTTAATTAATTATTAAAATATATTTAAAGAGTATTTTATTATTTTATTATTAAAAGGTGGGTGAAGTAACTAATGGGGAGATAAAGTTGTTGGGGAATTAATGAGGGGAATTTGAGAGAGGAGCATAAGTAAGAAGGGGAGGACTTGGAAGGGGGATCTGATTTTGGTTTGGGAAATTCTGAAAGACATAGAAGGGGAGAAAATTGGAAAAACAATTGTTTTGGGAACTCTCACAAGGCACTGTTGTTGCTGGGAACTTTGGGCTCGGGGGCCAAGAAACCACAAGGATTCTTGGAGCTAGGGAGCCAGAGAGGTTGTTCCTAGTTGTGTGGGAGGTTAATATTCAGTTGGGCAGTTTGGGGAAGCACAAGAACTAGTGAAGCAGGGGCTAAATAAACCAAATATGCAGGTGGAGGTATGTATTTTACTTGTTGGTCTGCCATCCTTATGATGTTGTTATTATGTTGTTATCATTAATATGTTGCTATGTTGTTGTTGTTTTCATAATGATGTTATCATCAATATGTTGTTGTTGTTTATTCCTGGTATAAGAAAATAATGAAAAAAATTATAAACTAAATTCAGTCATTTCAGTAAGAGATTTTAGAATACTTTTATCTATTTTTTAGTCCTGAAAAAATAGTTAGGCTTTACATAAGATTTATGCGGCTTATTGATCATTGATCAACACAAATTTCTTGATGAAGGAAAGATTGGTGGTAAAAATCAATATCACTTTCTCAAGGGAAAGGGAAAGTTGAATGACAAGGGAAAAGAACGTTTTTATACCCCTATAGAAAGACCTGAATGCCTCGACTAGAAACCTAAAGAGAAAACAGATCCACCATGTTAGAGTCAAAAGAAGAAGATATGTCAATACTATGGAAAAAATGGACATGCGAAGAAGGTTTATTGCAAGAAGAGAGACAATCTAGAGGAGAAGGTTAAACATCTTGAAGGAGACATTTCAGATGTTTGTTGACCCATTGATAATTTCACCTTCCAAGTCAAAACTTCTTAAATATTTTTGTCTCATTATGCACATAATGAATGGGTTGTCAACTATGGGTGCACTTATCATATGGCTAAGGATGTGTCCTTGTTCACGTCCTTAGATGATTTTGTGGGGAGGAAGATCTACATTGTTGATTATTTCTCTCTTGACATTGTTGCTCAAGGTGATGTTTCATATCGACATGTGAAAATTGTCAATGTTTATCACATACCAAATCTCAGTTCCAATATATTGTCATTGTATCAGTTAACACAAAAAACTAATATTGTGGAGTTTTTCTGGATCGGTTCCTTGTTCGAGAATTGAATAAAGGTCGATCAATTGTCGTCGGACGGTTTCTCAACCCGAAGGACAATTTGTACAATTTTTGTGACACAACTAAACCCGATTCTGAATCGATTTATCTTGTTTCTCACACTAAATAATGAATTCGAACTTGGCATGAACGACTCAAACATCTAAATTTTTGAACTCTGCAATCGATGAAAACCATTGATCATCTCTCTCATTTCACTTGGTTTTATTTTCTAAAGAACAAGAATCTTGTTTTTGAAAAGTTCAAAGAATTTAGATCCTTTGCAGAAAAGAAATTTGGTTGATCCATAAAGTTCTTGAGATCAAACAATGGTGGTGAGTATGTGAATCAACCTTTTGAAGAATACTTGGTTCGATTTGATATTGAATAGAAATGGTAGGTCCCTCATACACCTAAGAAGAATGTCATTGCAGAACGTAAGAATCGAGCATTGGTTGAAATGGCTAGATGTATTTTGTAGGCCAAACATTTTCCTCCTCGCTTTTGGGTTGAAGCTGTCTATTATGCAAACTATCTACTCAATCACATATTGACTCGAGTTGTTCCTTTGGAGACTCCAATTGAATGAAAGTGTGGAAGGGATACCTCAGACATCCACCTCTATGTGTTTGGATGTGTTTCTTGGGATCATATTTTGATCCAAGTGGATATCGGTGGCCACCCACCCTTTCCAACTGGCTCAAAACAATTTTCTGGCAATTTTGGCAATCTACTATTTTTAGCAGTTTTTAACTTCTGGGGCCATTTTGAGGGCCTAAATGAAGGTTTTTCAGGATCGAGATTCTCAATGATATATGAAGGAATGATTGAGCCCCCAAAATGAATCTCCTCGATGATACCTTTCAAATGAGCTATCATACGCCTAAAACGGAGATTGTATGCAAAATTTGCGACGTCGGGAAGTTGATGCACCAACTTACCCAAACGGGGCCCACATGACTTTTGGTGCTTCATCTCCTAGGGTTAGGTTTTTGGATGTCTAGGTTTTTTGGCATTCCTGCTTATTGTAAAAAGGCCTTCAGAGCCTCATTGTAATCATCTTCTTGTGAATGTGAGTAGCCATCACATCTCTTCTCAGAGATAAGTTGTCACCATTCTAGTGAGTCTTTGACTCTGTATTTTTACAGTCTATGTACATTTATTTGATTAATAGAAATCATGTATTACTATATATCTGTGTTTATGGTTGTATATCTAATACATTTATGTTATATCATTGAATATCTACAATATCTCTGTGCATTTCTTTATTATATCTCCGCTCTCATTTCGTGCGAAAAATAATCTGAATCAAGGGTATCAGAGCAGGTTGTTCTTGATCATTTTTCAATGCATGTCCCCGACGAGGTCCGAGTATAGCAAGTTGGGTCTCAATATTGTCTCTCTTGAAGATAATCTCTCTTGCACACCCAAGAAACCCTCAATGGAGGAAGAAAATAAAAAAGACGGAGCAGATGAGACTATCAGTCTGTTGCTTGCGCAAGCTCTCACGCGACAGAGGGACGAAATGATGGAGAATTTTTCCCACATCCTTCAATGATTGCTGATAGAAATAGGAGAATATTCATCAAGAGGCCACTTGGGAAGCACCTCACCTTTCAAGGTACATTTTAATTTTGATATTCCTGTATTTGAAGGACATGTAGATGAAGAAGCCCTAGACAAATGGTTAAATTTGCTTGAAGGTTATTTCTTTGTTCACAATTTTTCCAACAGAGAAAAGATCACCTTCGCACTCCTAAAATCTCTCCCTCATGTCAAACATTGGTCGGAAAATCACTCAGAGCAGAGTTCCATAGGGAAGTCTGGAATATATGGGGTCGATCCCACTTGGTATTTTTTTGTGGATGCAGTAAAGGAACAATATTACCCTATTGACAACTATGAGGACCAATACATGAGATGGAACACACTGTCGCAAGAGAGGGGCCAGGCAGTTTTGGAGTTCACCAATACCTCCCATACCTTGCGCACCAAGCTGGGCATCAAAGAATTTGAACAAAATTTGGTTCTAAAATACCGTGGGGCTCTACACAGATACATCCAAACTGAAAAGGATTTTCTGGACATCTCATCACCATGTGCTGCTTATCGATATGCTGTTAAAATCAAGTAGAAATTTAAGCACCAGAAAAAAACGAGAGTTTGGTTTTGCAAATCACCAACAACTAAAGTATGACCAAGATGGACCTAGAAAATAGTCTCCCGAAAACCAATCCAAGCCACATGAAAAGAAGGGTCATGGGAAGATAAAGAAGGACACTGGAAAATGGTGTGATTTCCACAAAATCCCTTGGCACAACACTGATGAATGTCTCTCAAAAAAGTCATTGGTGGCCGAGATCAAAGACAAGGAGCCAAACCCTAATTCAGAATCTGATTCTGAAAATAATGGTAAAGGACAGATCATTGGCACAGACCCCACTGCTATTGTCGCGACCGCAACAATTCAACCAGAAGAACCAACAGATCCTAGAGAGGGGGACCATATTTTTCATTAAAAGATGTGGATGAAGAGGACCCTACTGCATTTTATTGTTGATAATGGAAGCCAGAAGAACCTCATATCAACAGAGGTCATCAAATAGTTGGGATTGTTGACAACACCACACCCACAACCATACAACATCGGGTGGCTTCGCCAAGGATGAGATATTTGTGTCAGCCAACAGTTTCGATTGTCATACGGCATCTAGCCCTTCAAGGATGAGGTATTATGTGATTTTTCCCCACTGGAACTCTATGATGTTCTCTTGGGCCAACCATATATGTGGAAGCACCATGTTGTTTATCAGTCTTGACCCCGCAGTGTCATTGTATCTGGGGGGTCATCTCTACATAATACCAAAGGTAGTTCTAACTACTATTCCACCTAAAACATTTCGCATGGTAGTATCTCATACTGCAAAATTTAGCTTCTTCACAATCTGTTCACAAGGAGAACAGAAGGACACTGCAACCACTACAGCCTCGCCCCAAGCACCTTCTATCCAACAGAAGCAGGTCAACAACACTACAGCAAAATGCAAAGATTCCTTCTGCACACTATCCTCTCATGTATATCGACTTGTTGAACAATCTCAACCTCAACAGGTCCATGACAGACTTCCACAAACTGAGTAGCACAATGTCTCCAGCAAGACAAGCAGCTCACCAAGATGCAGATTCAGCAAACACTTTTCCCTCTCCACCGGGAACTTAACGCAATGGACACCATTGCTTCCTAAGGAGGGAGGATTGATACACGTGGATATCGGTGGCCTCCCACCTTTTCCAATTAGCTCAAAACAATTTTTTGATAATTTTGGCAATTTACTATTTTTAGCAGTTTTTAACTTTCGAGGCCATTTTGAGGGCCTAAATGAAGGTTTTTCTGGATCAAGCTTCTCAAAAAAATTCAAAGCATGAATGAGCCCCCAAAATGAATCACCTCGACGATACCTTTCCAACAAGCTATCATACGCCTAAAGCAGAGATTGTATGCAAAAGTTATGACCCCAGGAAGTTGATGCAGCAACTTACCCAAACGAGGCCCACATGACTTTTGGCGCTTCATCTCCTAGGGTTAGGTTTTTGGATGTCTAGGGTTTTTGGAATTCCTGATTATTGTAAAAAGGCCTTCAGAGCCTCATTTTAATCATCTTCTTGTGAATGCGAGTAGCCGTCACATCTCTTCTCAGAGATAAGCTGCCACCATTCTAGCGAGTTTTTCACTCTGTATTTTTACAGTCTCTGTACATTTCTTTGATTAATAGAAATCATGTATTACTGTATATATTTGTTTATGGTTTCATATCTGATACATTTTTTTTATATCATTGAATATCTACGATATCTCTATGCATTTCTTTATTATATCTCTGCTCTCATTTTGTGTCGAAAATAATCTGGATCAATGCTATTAGAGCTGGTTGTTCTTGATCGTTTTTCAGTGCATGTCCCCAACGAGGTCCAAGTATAGCAATTTGGGTCTCGATCTTGTCTCTCTTGAAGACAAACACTCTCACACACCAAAGAAACCCTCAATGGTGGAAGAAAATAAAAATGATGAAGCAGACAAGCCTATCAGTCTGTTGCTTGAGTAAGCTCTCACACAACAGAGGGATGAAATGATGGAGAATGTTTCCCACATCCTTCAACGCCTGTCGATAGCAACAGGCGCATATTCATCAAGCGACCACTTTGGAATCACCTCTCCTTTCAAGGTACAAGTTAATTTTGATATTCTTGTATTTCAAGGACAGATAGATGCAAAAGCCCTAGACAAATGGTTAAATCTACTCGAAGGTTATTTCTCTGTTCACAATTTTTCCGACAGAGAAAATATCACCTTTTCACTCCTTAAATCTCTCCCTCATTTCAAACATTGGTGGGAAACTTACTGGGAGCAAAGTTACACAGAGGAGTCTAGAATAGATGGGGCTGAGCCCACTTGGGATTTTTTGTGCATGCAGTAAAGGAACAATATTACCATGTTGGCAACTATGAGGACCAGTACATGAGATGGACCACACTGTGGCAAGAGAGGGGTCAAGCGTTCACCAATACCTTCCATACCTTGCGCACCAAACTGGGTATCAAAGACTCTGAATGATATTTGGTTCTGAAATACCATGGGGCTCTACACAAATACATGGAAACTGAAATGGATATTTTGGACATCTCATCACCAGGTGTTGCTTATCGATATGTTGTTAAAATCGAGCAGAAATTTAAGCACTAGAACAAACGAGAGTTTGGTTCTGCAAATCACCAACAACCAAAGTATGACAAAGACATCCCTAGCAAACAGTCTCCCGAAAACTAGTCCAAGCCACATGAAAAGAAGGGTCACGGGAAGACAAAGAAGGACACTGGAAAATTGTGCGATTTCCACAAAATCCCTTGTCACAACACCGATGAATGTCACTCAAAATAGTCATTGGTGGCTGATATCAAAGACAAGGAGCCAAACCCTGATTCATAATTTGATTTTAAAAATAATGGTAAAGGATAGATCATTGACGCAGACCCCACTGCTATTGTCGCGACCGCAACAATTCAACCAGAAGAACTAATAGATCCTGAAGAGGGGGAGCGTATTTTTCATTAACATATGTGGGGAAGAGGACCCCACTGCATTTTCTTCTGGATAGCGGAAGCAAAAAGAACCTCATCTCAAGAGAGGTCATCAAATAGTTGGGATTGTCGACAACACTATATCCCCATCCATACAACATCGGGTGGCTTCATCAAGGAAGAGATCTTTGTGTCATCCAACAGTGTCGATTGTCATACGACATCCAACCCTTCAAGGATGAGGTATTATGTGATGTTTCCCCACTGGATGTCTGTGATTTTCTCTTGGGCCAACCATATATGTGGAAGCGCTGTGTTGTTTATGAGTCTCGACCCCGCAGTGTCATTGTTTCTCTGGGGGGTCATCTCTAAAAAATACCAGAGGTAGTTCCAACTATTGTTCCACCTAAAAAGTGTCGCAAGGTAGTATCTCATACTATAAAATTTAGCTTCTTCACAATCTGTTCAGAAGGAGAACAAAAGGACACTGCAACCACTACAGCCTTGCCCCAAGCACCTTCTATCCAACAGAAGCAGGTCGACAAGGATGCAGCAAAACAAAAACATTCCTTCTGCACACCGTCCTCTCATGTATCTCAAATTTTTGAACAGCCTCAACCTCAACATGTTCGTGACAGACTTCTACAAACTGAGCAGCGCGACGTCTCCAGCAAGATAATCATCTCACCAAGATACAGATTCAACAAACACTTTTCCCTCTCCCCCGGGCACTCAACGCAATGGATAGCATTTCTTCCTAAGGAGGGAGGATTGATCCAAGTGGATATCAGTGGCCACCCACCTTTTGCAACTGGCTCAAAACAACTTTCTGGCAATTTTGGAAATTTACTATTTTTAGCAGATTTTAACTTCTGGGGCCATTTTGAGGGCCTAAATGAAGGTTTTTTGGGATAGAGCTTCTTAATTATATATGAATGCATGATTGAGCCCCCAAAATGAATCTCCTCAACGATACCTTTCCAATGAGCTATCATACGCCTAAAACAGAGATTGTATGCAAAAGTTACGACCCCGGGAAGTTGATGCAGCAACTTACCCAAACGGGGCCCGCATGAATTTTCGCTTTTCATCTCCTAGGGTTAGGTTTTTGGATGTATAGGGTTTTTTTCATTCCTTCTTATTGTAAAAATGCCTTCAGAGCCTCATTTTAATCATTGTCTTGTGAATGCAAGTAGACGTCACATCTCTTCTCAGAGATAAGCTGTCACCATTCTAGCGAGTTTTTCACTCTGTATTTTTACAGTCTCTGTACATTTCTTTGATTTATAGAAATCATGTATTACTGTATATCTGTGTTTATGGTTGCATATCTGATACATTTATGTTATATCATTGAATATCTGCGATATCTCTGTGCATTTCTTTATTATATCTCCGCTCTCACTTCGTGCCGAAAATAATCTGGATCAGTGGTATCAGAGCAGGTTGTTCTTGATAATTTTTTAGTGCATGTCCCCGACGAGGTCCGAGTATAGAAAGTTGGGTCTCGAGCTTGTCTATATTGAAGAAAATCACTCTCTCACACCCAAGAAACCCTCAATGGCGGAAGAAAATAAAAACAATGAAGGGGATGATCCTCTCAGTTTTTTGCTTGAGCGAGCTCTCATGCGACAGAGGGACGAAATGATGGAGAATGTTTCCCACATCATTCAATGCCTGTCGATAGAAACAGGTGCATATGAATCAAGAGGCCACTTTGGAATGACCTCTCCTTTCAAGGTACAAGTTAATTTTGACATTCCTGTATTTGAAGGATAGATAGATGCAAAAGCCCTAGACAAATGGTTAAATCTGCTCGAAGGTTATTTCTCTGTTCACAATTTTTTCGACAGAGAAAAGATCACCTTCGCACTCCTTGAAGATCTCCCTCATGTCAAACATTGGTGGGAAACTTACTGGGATAAGAGTTCCACAGAGGAGTCTAGAATAGATGGCGTTGAGCCCACTTAGGTTTTTTTTGTCGATGCGGTAAAGGAACAGTATTACCATGTTGGCAACTATGAGGACTAGTACATGAGATGGACCACACTGTGGCAAGAGAGGGGCCAAGCATTCAAAAATACCTTCCATAACTTGTGCACAAGCTGGGTATCAAAGACTTTGAATGACATTTGGTTATGAAATACCGTGGGGCTCTACACAGATACCTGCAAACTGAAATGGATTTTCTGGACATATCATCACCAGGTGTTTCTTATCAATATACTGTTAAAATTGAGCAAAAATTTCAGCACTAGAACAAATGAGAGTTCACTTTTGTAAATCACCAACAACCAAAGTATGACAAAGACGGCCCTATAAAACAGTCTCCCGAAAACCAGTCCAAGCCACATGAAAACAAGGGTCACGGGAAGACAAAGAAGGATACTGTAAAATGATGCGATTTTCGCAAAAGCCCTTGGCACAACACCGACGAATGTCGCTCAAAACATTGATTGGTGGCTGAGATCAAAGACAAGGAGCCAAACCCTAATTCAAAATCTGATTCTGAAAATAATGGTGAAGGAAATATCATTGACACAGACCCTACTAATATTGTCGTGACCGCAACAATTCAACCAAAAGAACCAATAGATCCTGAAGAGGGGGAGCATATTTTTCATTCACATATGTGGGTGAAGAGGACCTCACCGCATTTTATTGTTGATAGCGCAAGCCAGACGAACCTCATCTCAATAGAGGTCATCAAATAGTTGGGATTGTCGACAACACCATGCCGACAACCCTACAACATCAGGTGGCTTCGCCAAGGATGATATCTTCGTGTCAACCAACAGTGTTCATTGTCATACGACATCCAACCCTTCAAGGATGAGGTATTATGTGATGTTTCCCCACAGGATGTCTGTGATGTTCTCTTGGGCCAACCATATATGTGGAAGCATCATGTTGTTTATGAGTCTCGACCCTGCAGTGTCATTGTTTCTCTAGGGGGTCATCTCTACAGAATACCAGAAGTATTTTCGACTACTATTCCACCTAAAAAGTGTCGCAAGGTAGTATCTCATACTACAAAATTTAGCTTCTTCATGATCTATTCAAAACGAGAACAGAAGGACACTGCAACCACTACAGGCTCGCCCCAAGCACCTTCTATCCAATAGAAGTAGGTCGACAAGCCTGCAGCAAAATGAAAATATTCCTTCTGCACACCATCCTCTGATGTATCTCGACTTATTGAACAGCCCCAACCTCAACAGGTTCATGACAGACTTCCACAAACTGAGCAGCGCGACGTCTCCAGCAAGACAAGCAACTCACCAAGATGCAGATTCAACAAACACTTTTCCCTCTCCCCCGAGCACTCAACACAATGGAGACCATTGATTCCTAAGGAGGGAGGATTGATCTAGGTGGATATCGGTGGCCACCCACCTTTTCCAACTTGCTCAAAACAGTTTTCTAACAATTTTGGCAATTTACTATTTTTAGCATTTTTTAACCTCTGGGGCCATTTTGAGGGCCTAAATTAAGGTTTTTCGGGATCGAGATTATAAATGATTTCTGGAGGCATGATTGAGCCCCCAAAACTAATTTACTCGATCATACCTTTCCAACAAGCTATCATACACCTAAAATGGAGATTGTATGCAAAAGTTACGACCCCGGGAAGTTGATGTACCAACTTACCCAAACGGGGCCCACATGACTTTTGGCGCTTCATCTCCTAGGGTTAAGATTTTGGATGTCTAGGATTTTTGTTATTCCTTATTATTGTAAAAATGCCTTTGGATCCTCATTGTAATCATCTTCTTGTGAATGCGAGTAGCCGTCACATCTCTTCTCAGAGATAAGTTGCCACCATTCTAGCGAGTCTTTCACTCTGTATTTTTATAGTCTATGTACATTTCATTGATTAATAGAAATAATGTATTACTGCATATCTGTGTTTATGGTTGCATCTCTGATACATTTCTTTTATATCATTGAATATCTGTGATATCTCTGTGCATTTCTTTATTATATCTCCGCTCTCATTTCGTGTCGAAAATAATCTAGATCAGTGGTATCAGAATAGGTTGTTCTTGATTGTTTTTCAATGCATGTCCCTGACAAGGTCCGAGTATAGAAATTTGGGTCTCAATCTTGTCTCTCTTGAAGACAATCACTCCCGCACACCCAAGAAACCCTCAATGGTAGAAGAAAAGAAAAACGACGGAGCAAACGATCCTATTTGTTTGTTGCTTAAGCAAGCTCTCACGCGACAGAGGGATGAAATGATGGAGATTTTTTCCCACATCCTTCAACGCCTGCTGATAGCAACAAACGCATCTTCATCAAGGGGCCACTTTGGAAGCACCTCGCCTTTCAAGGTACAAGTTAATTTTGATTTTCCTATATTTGAAGGACAGGTAGATGCAGAAGCCCTAGACAAATGGTTAAATCCGCTCGAAGGTTATTTCTCAATTCACAATTTTTTCGACAGAGAAAAGATCACCTTCGCACTCCTTAAATCTCTCCCTCATGTCAAACATTGGCGGGAAACTTACTGGGAACAGAGTTCCACAGAGTAGTCTGGAATATATGGGGCTGAGCCCACTTGCGATTTTTAGTGGATGCTGTAAAAGAATAGTATTACCCTGTTGGCAACTATGAGGACCAGTACATGAGATGGACAACACTGTAGCAAGAGATGGGCCAAGTAGTTCCAGATATCACCAATACCTTCCATACTTTGCGCACCAAGTTGGGTATCAAAGACTTTGAACGACATTTGGTTCTGAAATACTGTGGGGCTCTACACAGATACATCAAAACTAAAATGGATTTTCTGGACATTTCATCACCAGGTGTTTCTTATCGATATGTTGTTAAAATCAAGAAGAAATTTAAGCACCAGAAAAAATGAGAGTTCGGTTCTACAAATCACCATAAAATAAAGTATGAAAAAGATGGCCCTAGAAAACAGTCTTCCGAAAACCTGTCCAAGCCACATGAAAAGAAGGGTCATGGGAAGACAAAGAAGGACACTGGAAAATGGTGTGATTTCCACAAAAGTCCTTGGCACAACACCGATGAATGTCGCTCAAAACAGTCATTGGTAGCCGAGATCAAAGACAAGGAGCCAAACCCTGATTCAGAATCTGATTCTAAAAATAATGGTAAAGGATAGATCATTGACATAGACCCCACTTCTCTTGTAATTACCGCAGCAATTCAACCAGAAGAACCAACATATCCTGAAGATGAGGAGCATATTTTTCATTCACAGATGTGGGTGAAGAGGACCCTGCTACATTTTATTGTTGATAGCAGAAGCCAGAAGAATCTCATCTCAACAGAGGTCATCAAACAGTTGGGATTGTCGACAACACCACACCCACAACCATACAACATCAGGTGGCTTCGCCAAGGATGAGATCTTCGTGTCAGCCAACAGTGTCGATTTTCATACGACATCCATCCCTTCAAGTATGAGGTATTATATAATGTTTCCCCACTGGATGTCTATGATGTTCTCTTGGGCCAACCATATATGTGGAAGCACCATGTTGTTTATCAGTCTCGACCCCGCAGTGTCATTGTTTCTCTGGGGGGGTCATCTCTACATAATACCAGAGGTAGTTCTGACTACAGTTCCACCTAAAAACTGTCACAAGGTAGTATCTCATACTACAAAATTTAGCTTCTTCACAATCTGTTCAAAAGGAGAACAGAAAGACACTGCAACCACTACAACCTCGCCCTAAGAACCTTCTCTCCAAGAGAAGCAGGTCGAAAAGGATGCAGAAAAATGAAAAGATTCCTTCTGCACACCGTCCTCTGATGTATCTCGACTTGTTGAACAACCTCAACCTCAACAGGTTTGTGACAGACTTCCACAAACCGAGCAGTGTGATGTCTCCAGCAAGACAAGCATCTCACCAAGATGCAGATTCAGCAAACACTTTTCCCTCTCCCCGGGCCACTCAATACAATGGATACCATTGTTTCCTAAGGAGGGAGGATTGATCCAAGTGGATATCGGTGGCCACCCACCTTTTCCAACTGGCTCAAAACAGTTTTCTGGCAATTTTGGCAATTTACTATTTTTAGTAGTTTTTAACTTCTGGGGCCATTTTGAGGGCCTAAATGAAGGTTTTTCAGGATTGAAATTCTCAATGATAACCAAAGATATGATTGATTTAACAAAATGAATCTCCTCGATGATACCTTTCCAATTAGCTATCATACGCCTAAAACGGAGATTGTATGCAAAAGTTACGACCCCGGGAAGTTGATGCACCAACTTACCCAAATGGGGCCCACATTACTTTTGGCGCTTCATCTCCTAGGGTTAGGTTTTTGGATGTCTAGGGTTTTTGGAATTAGTGCTTATTGTAAAAATATCTTCAGAGCCTCATTGTAATTATCTTTTTGCGAATGCGAGTAGCCGTCACATCTCTTCTCAGAGATAAGCTGCCACCAATCTAGCGAGAATTTCACTCTGTATTTTTACAGTCTCTCTACATTTCTTTGATTAATAGAAATCGTGTATTACTGTATATCTGTGTTTATGGTTTCATCTCGGATACATTTCTTTTATATCATTGAATATCTATGATATCTCTCTCTAAAGACTCTGAACGACATTTGGTTCTAAAATACCGTGGGGCTCTACCCAAATACATCCAAACTGAAATGGATTTTCTGTACATCTCATCACTAGGTGTTGCTTATCGATATGTTGTTAAAATCAAGAAGAATTTTAAGCACCAAAAAAAATGAGAGTTCATTTTTGCAAATCACCAACACCCAAAGTATGACAAAGACGGCCCTAGCAAAAAGTCTCCTGAAAACCAGTCCAAGCCACATGAAAAGAAGGGTCACGGGAAGATAAAGATGGACACTGGAAAATGGTGTGATTTCCACAAAATCCATTGGCACAACACTGATGAATGTCGCTCAAAACAGTCATTGGTGGTCTAGATCAAATACAAGGAGCCAAACACTGATTCAAAATCTAATTCTGAAAATAATGGTAAAGGACAGATCATTGACGCAAACCCCACTACTATTGTCGCGAACGCAACAATTCAACCAGAAGAACCAACATATCCTGAAGAGGGGGAGCATATTTTTCATTCACAGATGTGGATGAAGAGGACCTCGCTACATTTTATTGTTGATAGTGGAATCCAGAAGAACCTCATCTCAACAGAGGTCATCAAATAGTTGGGATTGTCGACAACACCACACCCGCAACCATACAACATCGGGTGGCTTCACGAAGGACAAGATCTTCATGTCAGCCAACAGTGTCAATTTTAATACAACATCCAGCCCTTCAAGGATGAGGTATTATGTGATGTTTCCCCACCAGATGCCTCTGATGTTCTCTTGGGCCAACCATATATGTGGAAGCGCCATACTGTTTATGAGTCTCGACCCCGCAGTGTCATTGTTTCTCTGGGGGGTCATCTCTACAAAATAACAGAGGTAGTTCTGACTATTGTTCCACCTAAAAAGTTTCGCAAGGTAGTATCTCATACTGCAAAATTTAGCTTCTTCACAATCTGTTTAGAAGGAGAACAAAAGGACACTACAACCACTACAGCCTCGCCCCAAGCAACTTCTATCCAATAGAAGCAGGTCGACAAGGCTGCAAAAAAACACAAAGATTCCTTCTACACACTGTCCTCTCATGTATCTCGACTTGTTGAAAAGCCTCAACCTCAACATGTTCATGAAAGACTTCCACAAACTAAGCAGCACGACATCTCCAACAAGACAAGCAACTCACCAAGATGCAGATTCAGTAAACACTTTTCCCTCTCCCCCGGGTGCTCAACGCAATGGAGACCATTTCTTCCTAAGGAGGGATTATTGATCCAGGTGGATATCAGTGGCCACCCACCTTTTCCAACTGGCTCAAAATAGTTTTCTGACAATTTTGACAATTTACTATTTTTAGCAATTTTTAACTTCCGGGACCATTTTGAGGGCCTAAATGAAGGTTTTTCGGGATCGATCTTCTCAATGATAGTTGAAAGCATGATTGAGCCCCCAAAATTAATATCCTTGATGATACCTTTCCAACGAGCTATCATACACCTAAAACGAAGATAGTATGAAAAAGTTACGACCCCAGAAAGTTGATGCACCAAGTTACCCAAACGGGGCCCACATGACTTTTGGCACTTCATCTCCTAGGGTTAGGTTTTTGGATTTATAGGGTTTTTAGCATTCTTGCTTATTTTAAAAAGGCCTTCAGAGCCTCATTGTAATCATCTTCTTGCGAATGCGAGTAACCGTCACATCTCTTCTCAGAGATAAGTTGTCACCATTCTAGTGAGTCTTTCACTCTATATTTTTACAGTCTTTGTACATTTATTTGATTAATAGAAATCATGTATTATTATATATATGTGTTTATGGTTTCATCTCTGATACATTTCTGTTATATCATGAATCATTTCTTTATTATATCTCCACTCTCATTTCGTGCCGAAAATAATCTTGATCAGTGGTATCAGAGTAGGTTGTTCTTGATCATTTTTCAGTGCATGTCCCCGACGAGGTCCGAGTATAGACAGTTGGGTCTCAAGGTTGTCTCTCTTGAAGAAAATCGCTCTCGCACACCAAAGAAACCCTCAATGGCAGAAGAAAATAAAAACGATGAAGTAGATGATCATATCAGTCTATTGCTTGAGCAAGCTCTCATGCGACAAAGGGCTGAAATGATGGAGAATTATTCCCACATCTTTCAACGCCTGCCGATAGCAATAGGCTCATATTCATCAAGAGACCACTTTGGAAGCACCTCGCCTTTCAAGGTACAAGTTAATTTTGATATTCCTGTATTTGAAGGACATATAGATGCAAAATCCCTAGACAAATGGTTAAATCTGCTCGAAGGTTATTTCTCTGTTCACAATTTTTCCAACAGAGAAAAGATCACCTTCACACTCCTTAAATCTCTCCCTCATGTCAAACATTGGTGGGAAACTTACTAGGAGCAGAGTTCCACAGAGGAGTCTGGAATATATGGGGCCGAGCCCACTTGGGATTTTTTTGTTGATGCGGTAAAGGAACAATATTACCCTGTTGGTAACTATGAGGACCAGTACATGAGATGGACCACACTGCGGCAAGAGAGGGGCCAAGCAGTTTCATATTTCACCAATACCTTCAATACCTTGTGCACCAAGATGGGTATCAAAGACTCTAAATGACATTTGGTTTTGAAATACCATGGGGCTCTACATAGATACATCCAAACTGAAATGGATTTTATGGACATCTCATCACCAGGTGATGCTTATCGATATGTTGTTAAAATCGAGTAGAAATTTAAGCACAAGAACAAACAAGAGTTTGGTTCTACAAATCACCAACAACCAAAGTATGACAAAGATGACACTAGCATACAGTCTCCTTAAAACCAGTCCAAGCCACATGAAAAGAAGAGTCACAGGAAGACAAGGAAGGACACTGAAAAATGTTGTGATTTCCACAAAATCCCTTGGCACAACACCATTGAATGTTGCCCAAACTAGTCATTGATGGTCAAGATCAAAGAAAAGGATCGAAACCCTGATTCAGAATCTGATTCTAAAAATAATGGTAAAGGACAGATCATTGACGCAGACCCCAATATTATTGTTGCGACCGCATAAATTTAACCAAAAGAACCAATAGATCCTAAAGAGGTGGAACGTCTTTTTCATTCACAGATGTGGGTGAAGAGGACCCCGCTGTATTTTATTGTTGATAGCAAAATCCAGAAGAACCTCATCTCAATAGAGGTCGTTAAATAGTTGGGATTGTCAACATCACCACACCCATAACCATACAACATGTGGTGGCTTCACCAAGGACGAGATCTTCATGTCAGCCAATAGTGTCTATTGTCATACGACATCCAACCCTTCAAGGATGAGGTATTATGTGATGTTGCCCCACTGGATGTCTGTTATTTTCTCTTGGGCTAACCATATATGTGGAAGCGCCATGTTGTTTATGAGTCTCGACCCTGTAGTGTCATTGTTTATCTAGGGGGTCATCTCTACAGAATACCAGAGGTAGTTCTGACTATTGTTCCTCCTAAAAAGTGTCACAAGGTAATATCTCATACTGTAAAATTTAGCTTCTTCACAATCTGTTCAGAAGGAGAACAGAAGGACACTGCAACCACTACAGCCTTGCCCCAAGCACCTTCTATCCAACATAAGCAGGTCGAGAAGGCTGCAGAAAAATGAAAATATTCCTTCTGCACACCGTCCTCTCATGTATCTTGACTTGTTGAACAGCCTCAACCTCAACAGGTTTGTGACAGACTTCCACAAACTGAGCAACGCGACATCTCCAGCAAGACAAGTAGCTCACCAATATGCAAATTCAGCAAACACTTTTCCCTCTCCCCCGGGCACTCAACGCAATGGAGACCATTTCTTCCTAAGGAGGGAGGATTGATCCAGGTGGATATCGGTGGCCACCCACCTTTTCCAACTGGCTCAAAACAGTTTTCTGGCAATTTTGGCAATTTACCATTTTTAGCAGTTTTTAACTTCCGGGGCAATTTTGAGGGCCTAAATGAAGGTTTTTTAGGATCTAGAATCTCAATTATAAACAAAGGAATGATTTATCCCCAAAAATTAATATCAGCAATGATACCTTTCCAATGAGCTATCATATGCCTAAAATGGATATTGTATGCAAAAGTTATGACCCCGGGAAGTTGATGCACCAACTTACCCAAACGGGGCCCACATGATTTTTGGCTCTTCATATCCTAGGGTTAGATTTTTGGATGTATAGGGATTTTTGAATTCCTTATTATTGTAAAAAGGCCTCAAGAGCCTCATTGTAATCATGTTCTTGTGAATGCAAGTAGACGTCACATCTCTTCTCAGAGATAAGTTGCCACCATTCTAGCGAGTTTTTCACTCTCTATTTTTACAGTCTCTGTACATTTCTTTGATTAATAGAAATCGTGTATTACTGTATATATATGTTTATGGTTGCATATCTGATACATTTTTGTTATATCATTAAATATCTTTGATATATTTGTGCATTTATTTATTATATCTCCGCTCTCATTTTGTGCCAAAAATAATCCAGATCAGTGGTATCAGAGCAGGTTGTTCTCGATCATTTTTCAGTGCATGTCCTCGACGAGGTCCGAGTATATCAAGTTGGGTCTTGAGCTTGTCTCTCTTGAAGACAATCTCTCTCACACACCCAAGAAACCATCAATGGTGAAATGAAAGAAAAACGACGGAGCAGACAATCCTATCAGTTTGTTGCTTGAACAAGCTCTCGCGCGAAAGAAGGATGAAATGATGGAGAATTTTTCCCACACCCTTCAATGTTTGTCAATAGCAACATGCGCATCTTCATCGAGCGGGCATTTAAGCACCAAAACAAATGAGATTTTGGTTCTACAAATCACCAACAACCAAAGTATGACAAAGACGACCCTAGCAAATAGTCTCCCGAAAACTAGTCTAAGCCACATGAAAAGAAGGGTCACAGGAAAACAAAGAAGGACACTGGAAAATGGTGAGATTTCCACAAAATCCCTTGGAAAAACACTAATGAATGTCGCTCAAAATAGTCATTGGTGGCCGAGATCAAAGACAAGGAGCCAAACCCTGATTCAGAATCTGATTCTGAAAATAATGGTAAAGGACAGATCATTGACATAGACCCCACTACTATTGTCGCGACCACGAAAATTCAACCAGAAGAACCAACAGATCCTGAAGAGGGGGAGCATATGTTTCATTCACAAATGTGGGTGAAGAGGACTCCGCTGCATTTTATTATTTATAGCATAAGCTAGAAGAACCTCATCTCAATAGAGGTTGTCAAACAGTTGGGATTGTCGACAACACCACACCTGTAACCATACAACATCGGGTGGCTTCGCCAAGGACGAGATCTTTGTGTCAGCCAACAATGTCGATTTTCATACGGCATCCATCCCTTCAAGGATGAGGTATTATTTTATGTTGCCCCACTGAATTTCTGTGATGTTCTCTTGGTCCAACCATATAAGTAGAAGCTCCATGTTGTTTATGAGTCTTGACCCCGTAGTATCATTGTTTCTCTGGGGAGTCATCTCTACAGAATACCAGAGGTAATTCCGACTACTGTTCCACCTAAAAAGTACCACAAGTTAGTATCTCATACTGCAAAATTTATCTTCTTCACAATCTTTTCAAAAGGAGAACAGAAATAGACTGCAACCACTACAGCCTCTCCCAAAGCACCTTCTATCCAACAGAAGCAAGTCGACAAGGCTGCAGAAAAATGCAAAGATTCCTTCTGTACACCGTCCTCTCATGTATCTCAACTTGTTGAACAACCTCAACATCAACAGGTTCATGACAGACTTCCACAAACTAAGAAATGCAACATCTCCAACAAGACAAGCAGCTCACCAAGATGCAGATTTAGCGAACACTTTTCCCCCTCCCCTAGACACTCAACTGATTCATCGGATCTTTTAATGACTATGGTTGAGTTTTGATTTTGCATGCGTTAATTAACCATTTGAGAAACTTAATGAAAGAATGAGGAAAGAAGAGGAATTATGACAGCCATATACAGATTTTCAGATCTGAAGTGAAATAATAGACAACAAACCATAACACGCAGATTGATAACGGAGTTCAGCACAACTTTGCCTACGTCTCCGGGCCTTTGTCTCTGTGGGGGAGGCTTCTTTATTTCTGTTCAAAATCTCAAAAGTACATCACTGCAATGCCAATTGGCTACAATACTGATCTGGTCATGTTCTTCCAGATCTCTAGAACCCTGCAAAGAAAACGGCACGCAAAACGGACGTCCGGAGCTCCCAGAAATGGCCCGACAGTGTCTGCTCCTCAATAGCTTCCCTACATAAAAATGGCATTGGCTTGGCTTCCCTTCAGCATAACTCTACTCTTTCTATCCTTGACTATCCTCCATGGACTCAATCAGGCCTGGTTTATATAGAGCTAAAGTTGGTTATCTATCTCTAACTTCCTCCCAAAATTTGGGCTCCAAAAATGCCCAATATCTCCCAAAAATGGAGAAAATCAATTAAAATCAGGCTGAATAACAAATAAAATCCAAAACTTAATCAAAAACCCACTGTATTTGGGCGCAGCCCCTTTTTGTAGAGCTCTTGGTCACCAATATCACGCCATGTGGCCAAGCGCTTATCCTTTGTGCGTTGGCCCCCTATCCCTGGCTCCTGGTTCGGTGGCATGGTACAGGACCACGGGCTAACATTCCATAACCCCTGCGCCCTATTGTCGGATCATACCCGGGTCACATGGTGAACCGCCCATGGACCAAGGGCTGGCTCTATCTGCTCCCATGCAAGTTTAAACCGTGGTCACATTGTATAACATACCGTGGTCATATGTCAATGCCGAGGGCTGGGGCTAAGCCCCGACCGTTTCCCCCGTCGATTAATACATTTATCAAACATAAATATAATGCATGCCGTATAGTTAACAAGAACTATTAGTGGACCGTGTGGCTAGCCCGATCCTTCCAGTCCGTTGCGCGGAGGAAGGTCGGGGGTTCGACCCTCGGCGAAACCACAATATTTTTCCAAAACCACTAACCAACCATAGGGTGCCACGTGGCATCCCATGACTGGGCCATGTGGCACATCAACAACCAACCAAAATCTACCAAGTGTCAATCGTTGGATGCCCCACGTGTCTGCCACACATCAAATTCCATACACCACATCACCTTCCCAGTCAGCTGTTGACGTCATCCCATGCCACGTGTCACCCTTACAGTGGTGACACGTGTCACCCATAGATTGGTCCAACTGTCGGTCGTACCTGTGCTCTGTCACCTGCCATGTGTCGTCACCCGAGGCTGCCACATGTTGTCTCCAGAAGCTTCCACGTGTTGTCTCCTGGAGCTGCCACATCACCTGTACGAACCGTACGGCCTATACAGTCAACATGCCCCGTGGCACTGTACGGACTGTAGAGTCATCCCCCCTTTTTTTTTACCTGTTTTCCTTTTCGGACAGAACGCGATATCTTGCTCATACGGAGCCCGTTTGATGAAGTAAATATACCGCTGGAATCAGGAAGACGAGATGGATGCAATGGCGTTGGTTTTGTCGAATTCTGAGCACTTTCATTTTTGAGCATTTTTAAGCCCTGTCAGGCTTCTGGATCCGATTCTGGATCACACCTCCCCACAAAAAGACCTTTTGGTCCCCAAAAGTTTACTGACCAGTCAACAAGCTCGGGATAGGCCACCCGGCTTGTCCACTATCTCTGAACTCTCTCCTATGCACCTGTCTCATCAAGATCAACTGTAACACAATCATGACAACTGATAGTATATTGTTAGCCATTTGAACCCTGTTACATCTTACTAACGCCACTATCATCCATGTATAAAACATTACTAATGACAGCATTAAAAAGACGACTACAAATGAGCTGATATACTTGAGATATTTGCACGACATGAGCTTATCTTGAAGCAACTTATGATTGATTTTGCATTCAACAATCATTTCTTGTTCTTGCTTAAAATCAATTACTTCATTTGAAACAATTATTGGTTTGTTGCTTGCTTGCACTGCCTTCTTTAATTGTTCCATTGTTTGAAGTGTTTTATTTTCTTTAACATGATGAGCATGAACCACATAATCTTGACCTGCTTCAGTGAATTGATATTGATTCTTTGTCCTGTAGAAGATTGCCTTACGATCATAT